>JAQGBY010003107.1:0-20353 GCA_034698785.1 Mycogona germanica
CCGGAGACAACCCCTATTTCATTATAAATTTATTATGAATTTATTATGAATATTTTATTATTATATTTCAAGTACGAATTTGCCTCTTATATACTTATATTGTTTCAACTCATTTATTTGACCACTCTATATTCTAATTTCTGAGTGTTTGTTTGCAGCTCAAATCATTTTATTTAAATGATGAAACGGTATGAAAATACTAAAATAAAATATTCATAATAAATTCATAAATATATGTATGAAAATACTTTTGTTTTGCAGATACACAAAATATGCTCTTTCTAAAAAAATATGACATTTTTTATTGATATTTTCTATTGTTAAGAACTCCTTTTAAAACAGCAATTTCTGGATTTTGCCGTTAGACGAATACGAAAAGTGGTTCTTTTAACCAGAATCCCCAAAGAATGGTTTCCACAGAATGCAAAAATTCGTTAATCTTGCTGCTACGTGCCGTAAATAGCTTTGTTTAAGGGGATTTTTTCCAATCGGCAAAGTAGCTTGTAATTTCGTTTGTCGGTTCTTGTAAACGTTCACATGAGTGCATTTGCAATGGAATCGAAATGCCAATTTCCAGACACAGTCGGTTTAACACACAAGCCATACTAACGATGCATTGTGCGCCATGCAACGAAATCAGCTTAAATCTCATTAAATCGTACCCAATACTAAAAATTGTTGCCTGAACTGATGTGTACTGAAGGCATTCGTAGAAAATACGACAGCCGCAAATATATTCTGAGCCGAAGAATTATATACGCGAACGAGCCAACTTAACTTTATCCTATCGGCAATGTGAACAGATAATGACATACATGTATGTATATTCTAAAACCAATTTCGAAATGGTTTGCAGCGGACATACAAAGTAAGTTTTATACTGGGCTGTCGCGAACATACCGAACATGACAAGTATCACAAAAATATCAATTTAAAAGAAGTTAATGCGACATTATAATTTTATGTGGACTCTTTGAGATTTGTGAGGCTTGTTGGGATTCAACTGTTTTTATTGTGGGTAGTGCGTCTAGCCACAAAGTCAAGAAAACCTCATCCATAAAATAGTGTGTGACAAGAACAATTGGAATATACCTTTGTTACAAACCTATACATAAAATTAAATTTTATAATAATATTTTTTTTCCAAATCATGATGCAATTACATATTCAATTAGATCAAAAAATGATTTCAAATTTAAGCACCAATCGTGGCCTATAAAATGGGAGAAAGAATAAAAACTTGTTGGAATGGTGCCGATATCGATCGGCCCGACACAAAAACGCGATACCAGTTCCTCGATCGGCGAAGGCCGAACGGCAAATAGCCGCAGCGCTTGCTTGTAACTGAATGACGAACATTTGAGTTCCAAAGGTAATCATTAGTGTTTACCACTCCAATTTTCGTTCCTTTCGGCTGGGTGCCGCGGCTAAGGAGACACGATTACCGATTTGCCAATCCAAGCAACCCACCAACGACTCCTCTCACCTCCCCCCTCTCTCCCCTCTGCATATCTCTGTACAGGTACCGAATGTGTGACTACATGTACTCGGGCACTGTACGTTTACATGTGTGTCGCGACTGAAAATATACTGTACACAGACACATAGCGAAAACAACAACAGGGTTCCGATAAAATTACACGCGGTACCATAAACGAGTACTTCCCCTATAGCATTATTCATTGAAGGCTCGTCCAATCTGATCATGAGCGAATGACGATAGGCTAACGATGCGAAAAGAACATTCCAATTTGCAATTTGTCTATTTTGTTACAGCTGTGCACTAGATTCAAAAAAAAATAATTCGTTTTCCTATTCCAATCATCCTCTACTATATCCTTAAACATCCAAATTCCCTTTCCGTTACTAGTCAATTAAAAAAGTTAATACATCAGAAAAATGACTTGAGTAAAATAACGAGCATCATTTCGACCGATCATTAACACACAGTAAGACTCATTTGGCGATTTCGAGTTCACGCTCATAACTAATCGGTCATATTCGTATATCATGATCAGTCTCACAAATTAATATGTGAATTATTTTGAAATCACCTACATATTAAAGTAAAAATGATTCAATCATGGCCTCTCGATTGATGTACTGACTGTTACCGTTTTAGTTTTTTTTTTTTTTTTTTTTTAATTCACTGAAGTGACGGATCACAACAGGAAGATTCTGTTACCGTTAGACGCCATTAACAAGCACGTATAATGTTCTAAAATCTAATCTGTGCTTTTTATACCTAGGTGGCTGCCGTCATGGATGGCAAGTGTTCGACCCTGGGCGAAATTATGGAAGTTAATCGTCAACATGTAAGTTGTCGTGATCAAACTCCAGCGAAATTAGCTTCTTGAAATGTACGCCGCGGCCCAAAAAGTGAAATAAAGTGGCGCGATGTCAAGCAATTCCGTCTAAGGGCGCCGCTGCAATGTTTTGATCTTCGACTTTTATTAGCGAAGGATTGATTATCTGTATTGATGTAGAAAATATGTATATAATAACAAGTGAATTTATTTTTTATAATCTCAAAATTACGTCAAAAAAATCTACATAGTTGATAATAAAAAAGGGACCTGATTCAAATTTAAAATTGGAAAACCTCTTACCAAATCGAATGAAATTCTGCATACATAATAATAGCTTTCTCTTTTGCCATCGCTTTGACCGAGCGCCATTATAGTCTTTAGTGAGCTCCTTTTTGGACCACGATAATTGGAGTGATGACGTCACGGAGTGTTGCACGTGCACGAAGGCAATTGAAAAGGAACGCTACAATCAACATGTATGCGGAATATCATTTCATTCGACAAATGTTTTCCAATTTAATTTTTAAATGTGAATCGAGCCCTTCTTTTATTATCCACTCTGTATGAACATATATTAGAGCGCCACCCAAAGACAGCCAACATTTCTGATGAAATCAACAAATCGGGACGGAGAGTCGATACCAGAAGACATGACCACGTTCGATGACCTCTGGTCGGGCACGAGCTCGCAAGTTGAACGCACCCGTTTTCCCTTCATGACGACGCCGAGCGGAAATTTGAAAGTTGATCGGCAAAACGTAAGCAAATGTATTTTAAAATGTTGTCGGTGTTATACGTATTCTACAACTTATTTCATGTGAATATACATAGACCAACAATCAGATGTATATATTTTTATAATCCATGAAATTTTACCGCTTTCCATTCCGAGCGCAGGTAGCTTACCAAGATTCGGAAGTTGCCATTCTGGTGGATCGAAGGGCATCCTCGGGAATCAAGATCGACATCCAGCGAGGATCCGACGCGGACAGCGCTGCCGACGCCTCACTGAGAAGCTCGGCATCGTCAACTGAGGGACTGGGTGACCGACAACTATCGTCGGTTTCAGCGAGGTCTTGTTTCACCGGCGCCAAATCGCAATTGATCACACTACTCATCGAAGATAGGCTTATGATGGCAAACAGGTGTCCTATTCGTTGTCAGGAATGTTCATATATTTACGTTCTTGATTTGATTCTGAGCACATAGAAGAGCAGAAAAATTAACCGCCATTTAAAAGTATAATATGTAGTTCCGCTACTGTAGTATTCAAACAGATTGCATAGCGTATCGTGTTACGTCATCATCGAAGATTTATTTTTATTTCGTTTCAGACATTTTCTTTTTTTTTTCAGGTCGCTCCTGTGTCACTATTCGCCCTACTTCCGGGAAGCATTGCAGCAGCGTCCGTCTTCGTGTTCCTCCCTAGTCATGCCGGAAACGGTGACGTGGGACAGCTTCCAGGTGGTTTACAAGTGGATGGAGTGCGGAGAGATCATCGTCGGTGGGATCACTTCCGGAACCATCCGCAGCATAATGGAGACTGCCGCTGAGCTTCTGATTAAAGGTGATTGGTCATTGTTACTGGTGTCATTATCCATATACTGTATTTCCTCTGGTAAGCCACCTGAAATAATTTTATGTGGCCTTTCTATGGAGTTTGTTATATTTATTTAGTTAACATATGTCTTGGTGTGCTCTCAGCATTCTTAGTTGCCTCCATTATGATGCCGGCTGACAACATGAAGTTGTTTATTTTAAATATTTCAAAATACAACGGACTTTTGAACTTCTTTCACAATTGTACTCCTGTATTCAGATTTTCCTTTCTTATGTTATTTCACGCGTTCCAACGTAGATCTTGAGTGCACACAGAGGACGCCTGAGCATCCATTTAAATTTTCTTATAAGATTATTGACGGAATCCTGGGGCCATTTTTACCCGCTGATGCATCGCAAATTTCATTGAATTGAAATTGCTATTTTCTTTTAATTTATTTCTCCAAAAACACAGAACTCATCATACACGTAGAAACAAGATATTACTTAAATTTAATAAAGACTTATGTAATGGAATAACATTTTTTTTGTAATTTTGTTGTTTTCACGTTTGCAGAAGTGGTGAATTGGTGCATCGAGTCTCTAACCGTCGCCACCGATTCCTGCCGCGGCTCCACCGCCGACCACAGGCTCTCCCTCATCAACAACGATGACCAATCGTATACATCCAGCGCATCCAGCTCGACAGCCTCCACCAGGAACCGGCCCAGTTCCGTCACTGTTTCTGCCTCGTCTGTTAGGAGAAATGTTGCCGAGCACCAGCCTTCCCTAGCCACCGATAAAGTCAGGACTTACGCCTCGGGTACCTCGACCGCCAATGGGACACAACAGAATTCCATCGCTGCGTCTCCCTCGTCAGCCGGAATAAAATCCGAGCCAGGCGCCGGCGACGTTCCGTCCACCGAACCGGCTTCGTCGGCTGCGCTGATCGCGGCCACCAGAGGGAGCCACAGCTACCACGATCTCATCGATATGAGCGCGCATGACGTAAAGATGGCGCTGTCGGCCGATTGCGTCGATATGCCCAGGTGAGAAAATTACCACGTATTGTTACGCCACGTGTGCTAGACTAGTAAAAGTAATTGATTTTTAAAATTCATAATCTATTTTTTTGTTTAATTGACTCAACAAGTCAGTTTCCAATTTACCTAGCAATTGGGTGTTTAAGAAAATCTTTTCAAATCGTTCAAATGCGCTCAATTACAATTGCAGATTATGTCAAATTTTGATTGCTATCGATGGGTGGATTAGTTAAATAAGTTGATGAAATAATTCGTTCTATGAATAATGTAAAATGGGATGAAAATTTATAGTATTAGATATGTTATATTTTTCCAGCGAGGACCACATTTTACATGCGGTCGTGCAGTGGCTGGAACGCGGCTGGCCCGACCGCAAGGACGCGATGTCCGAGCTTCTTCAGTGCGTGCGCTGGCCTCTCCTTCAGTCGGCCACCCTGTTCGATTTTATGCTGGCCGATCAATACGAGAAATACCGGGGGGCGCCCTGCCTAAAAAACAAACTAAACGACGCTCTACTGTAAGCTGCTTATTCCATTTCTTATTAATGTCGGTAATTTAATAATTATTAGTAATTATTCTGGTGTCCTGGATTTGTCATGGGGACAAAGTGTAAAACAGTTAATGGGACTTTTTTTGCAACGAAATATTTGGAGCGATTCTTTCACTATAATTTTACTTCACTATGACATATGCTGACAGAATACAAATTACAACCGTTTCCGCTGAAATGTATGAAGTAATATATTTTACTATAAAAATTTTTTTTTTTCAAAAACAATAGTCCACAATCCACAATGTATCTTTAAACAAGGATCTTTTTTTCATGTTGTCATCCATTTGCTCCCTTGTAGGTCATGACCTACTTTTGTTCCCGTCTCATCCTTGCTCCTATTTTTTTCAGGTACAAGTTGGCCTTGACCGAGAACAGGGTCGGCCGAGTCCATCATCTCCGACCCACTGCGCGGAAGTTCAGCAGCCCCTGTCCCTCATCAGTCGTGCTATGGAAATTGATGAAGTAGTAGAGGGATAATGTTGCCCGTGAAACTGGAAGTGGAACAGCGGCGAAGGTGCGCCTATCCATCACCGATTTGAATCCAACCTTACCCCACATATAAACAGTGATGAGAAAAATAATAATTTTAAAAAAATTGCCGTACTCGTCCACGCTGTGCATGTACACACAAAATCTGGAAGCGAAATCACCAAATCAACAACACATACTTTTTAAAAGTTTAGAATGCCCCTTTAATATATTGAAAAAAATGCGACAAAATGAACGATGAGATTCTAAGTAAATTAAAAACACTAAACAAAATGAGCAAATTTTTTATACTAATTCATACTAATTGTTTAACTTAAGTTTCATTTGAGACGACAGTAATCAGTGAATTGACAAAAGCTTCGGTAGGTGTGTAAGACTTAAAGAATGCTAAAAGGTTGTTTATCCCAATGCTAGCCCTTGGTTATACATGTATGTCTTTCATAACTCATCGAAAATGTCATGACCCATTAATTACTCTGTATACAAGGGGCTAGTTCTATTGCTCACGCCAAATCGAATGGGTGGGGAACGGAGACAAAAAAGATTTTTTTCAACAGAAGGGGAATTAATGGATGTTTTATGTAGGGCAAACTGTTTAAAGCCAGGTTTGCATCCGCCTGAGATCCAATTAGACGTTCCGACAAAGCATACCAGGTGATCTGGGTCAGAGACGCCATCACTCTAAAATGTATCGAATCCTCTTCCGTGTTCAGTATTCAGCTTCTTTATCCAGTGACGGTGACTGAGCCAGGTCGATTGGTCAGAATAAATTATTTAAGTTCTACTTAAACGAATTGAACATTCTTAAAGCCCACAGTTGTCACATGCATATAAGAACAAATTCATAACATTGCTAGACAGTTGTCACAAGTATTTCCAATAGCTGAAAAGTTTGGTAAACTGCTAATACACATACGTACTCATTTTAAAAGTTTAATAGTGTCATCATGAAATTGGAGAAAATCCCCTTTTAAATTTTTGAGTTTTGAATTTCAATTTTCAAAATTTTTACCGCAAATGTAGCGCCTTTTCGGTGGCGTCTTGGCCTTTTAGGGAGAACACCCTGGTGGACCTCCTTAACAAGTATCTTAGATCTTTTGCGAAATATAGACCAAACCAAAACTGTTGAACGTCGAGAAACATCTGACCGATCATCACAGGAACAGAATCAGATCCGGTCCTTTGTTTTATTGAAGTGTCGGATCGGATTTTTCATTCTTTAGTGAACCGTGGACGCCAATTTTGCAGCAGAGTGAAGAAAACGCCCAACAAACGCCACCGGCAAGGCGCAACATTTGTTGTAAAGAAAATTTAAATGTGAACTTTGAGACTCTGAATTCAAAAATGTACTCTTTTAAATCACAATCTGGTTATTTTCGGTCGAGTTATTAAAGGGTGTCATTACTATTGCGCCAAACTGTAATTATAATTGCATTCTGCCACAGATGTATCGAATACATTTATTGTTCGAGGTTGATTTAAATCAAACAAAGGACGAATTGGGGGAAATAATGCTGTCACGAAAGGAAATGCGTTGATTCGTTTAGCGCCAAACGTTCAAATATTGGAGTTCGGAGTGCAACGCGGGAAAATACCTCGCTCACGAATTTGGCAGCGAGCTTCATGTTCCGGTCACTAGGCGGCGCTGCCTATACCGCAATTGTCTCGAGCCTAGCGGACACTTCGCAAACAACACTGTGCGAAATAAACTACGCAATCTGTGCGAACACAAGAGTGCTGCTTTTTAAAGACTATTCGCTGTAATCACTACATAGGCGCGTCGCTTGAAGAACATTTTCGTGTGTCTGCTATATTTCGACTTCATCGTCATCAGTTGAGAATTGAGATAAGGAGTCGGTACCGACTGTGAAAGGAAGAGACTATAGCGTTATCACTATCAGTTAAAAAAATATCTACATTGATCAAGATAAAGTGACGTTAACTTTGGAACTTTGCAATTACGGTACCCAACATTGCACATGCAGAGAGAATAGTTCCAATTTGAATTTGTGGACCAGACTTTCCGGATTATGTGAAAGTGCGACTCTTGTGAACGCGGAACTGGCAACGCCAAAAAAAAACTTGTTCGAGGTTGTCCATTTCATTTTGTGGTATTTGGGCAAAAGTGGTGGACACACTCGGGATACATCACCACAGATTACGCACAAGTCTCATGAGGAGACATACAAACACATCGCCAGTCACTATCTAAAAACATTGGATTTACAGTGTAATGTGAACGTTGCATTTTAAACGTTACCGATGAATGTCCATTCAACTGTTTGAAATCCATCCTCGTTGGGTCCAATGTGTAAATCGGACATCGAGTTGGTTGCCAAGTGCTGTTGAAGGTTACGGAACTTGGTGATTGATAGATTGTGCAATATATTCCGAAAACTCTTCGACTGTGGCAAGATAATCAAAGGATCACATATCTCTACAGGTGCGTAACATTCGTAAACTGAAACCTATTTATAGGATTCTTGCTCAGCTGAGACAACAGTGGCTTCTGATTATTCATGATTAGTCAACTCATGTTCTTTCTTAACAAGTTAAATATGATGTCCTTCTGACTGGCGATTAAGTGATTAATCGTTGGCACCTGGCACCTGATCGACTTATTGGCGACTGATTCGAATTTGTATCAGTTGTTGTGACGACCCACAGTTTGGACACCTCCCGAGGTTTCAGTCCAGTTTATGGCTTCCAAGAAACTTTGATCCCCACACAATTGTATTTATTTTTAAATCGATAATAGTCGAGCCAAACAAACAAATAGTAGGTGGGTTGTGAGATCCGGGGATTGTACGAAGTCACAAACTTGTTGAAACTGGGGATCAAAAGGTGCCCAAACTGTTGTTCTTGGGCGACTCCTTTCAGTCGACCTCAAGTTAATGTATGTATGCGGTAATAGTATATTTCGAATGGTATGCATGCAGAGTTGCTGTTAGTTTTGCCACGCAGTTGTCTGATTACTTTGTAATTCACCGCGATCGTTGTGACTCTTCAAACTTGTTTATTAAGCATCATTGACAAACAAACTAACAAGTAACAATGGTACTCTTCGTCCACTGTAATCTACTAGAAAAGTAAATTACAATAAAGTTTTCTTCATTTTTTTTGCTGTTTTGATGTGAAATGCGAACAAATTAAGAAAAATGAGCAATCAACGGTGAACCTCCGTTGATTAGCAAACTTTTTTGTTTGTACTGTGCGTGGATTATTTACCAAAAATGCTTTTGTTATATAACGTTATCCTAAGAATACTTATCTTAATGTGTCAGAAGCGAGTATCTCGAATTGTTGTTCTGTATATCTTGAAACTAGGACTGTGTAAACAAACATGAAATTGCGATAACGATATTTATTGCTCACAAAAATTCAATAAGGTTGATTGGTCTTATCATACAACACCTTTTTTTGAAGTTGCAGGCCTGCATTATATATTGCTAATAATCTTTGACTCGAACTTTACGGCGTCCTGCGACGACCCTCGACAACGTGTCACATCGAAAGCATGCTCGGTTCCCCTTATTTCGAATTTCACTTCAGTTTATTATTATTTTTTAATTATCTGCAGTGCTGTTTGATGTAATTTTTTAGAGGCGAAATAGTAAACATAAGTGTTAATCAATTAACACTGCAACAAGAAAACTAAATGTGTCCAGCAATTTTTTTGGGATTAATCTTTGAGCGAACAAAATCGCTATAAAATAATTCTGTGGTTCCCCTTACAATAGAAACTCAATTTTGTCTGCATACAAGTACAGATACATGTATAAACGAGCCTTGAAATATGGTAACTGTTATATTGGTCGGATTTTCCATACAAACGACATATTGTGGACTCTCCTGCCTTAATGTGGGGTTTATGTCTTCGTAGGTTTAGCGACTGACTGTGGCTCGGCGGTTCCGGGTTCGATTCCCGGCGCGGGCTCTCGAAAATTTCGATTCCGGGGTACTACTAGTCGGTCGTGCCCCTCGCATAGTGCCTAAGCACCATGAGCGGTTCGTAACGCCTGTATGTGCGGTTGACTACAGTTGATTGGTTAAAAAAATGTCAAGCAATCACAGTTCATTTTGTTTTTCATCACAATGATCCTCTTAAACATATTCTGGTGCAGTAATTAAAATTCAATTATTGATTTTGGGAAACCGCTGACCTCAACAAAAAAGGCGACTAAAAGTGACTAACCGGCACTTGGACTTCAAGTTCAGATAAAATTGAGGTCACTAGATCCGGTTCATGTAGACTGTAGACTCAAATCTTCAAGTTCACTTCACATAAGCCTGTTTTTGAATTCTGCTTCCTGACTATAAACCTCCTCACACTCGACCTCTTGTTGGATGTTGGGTCAGCTGTTTCTTATGGCTGTTCGACCCCAGGACACTGTTCGCTCTATCGGCGGCTGATTTATTTAAGCTTTTGGGTTATGTGGTCGGTCGTCCTGTATGGCATTGTTGAGACCCTGTCCGTTTTACAATTAAAAGGCCAAACGATAATTTTTTCAGTATGCTTTCGGATAATGAATCAAATATATAAATGTGCAATAATTTGTCAAGTAACACTTGTTTTGCGTTTATGCGCGTCTGTGTGAACCTTGACCTACATAATTGCACGAAAAGAAAGCGCAACCTCCAAAGTACTTTGCAAAATAAGAACTAATTGTTACTAAAAAAAAACGTCCCTTCCAATCAATGAAATGCCAAATATGAAGAGGTTTAATATTTCTTATCGGTACCGGCCATTTTTGTACTGTGATCAGTATAATTAGCATTGTTTCAGATATGAAGTGCTTTCACACAACTAAAACAACAAACAATTGTTCACCTGTGGAGCGGGTAAGAATCATATCTGTTTTTGTTTGCCCTGACTCAATCATCGGACTCCTTCTGCTCCCGGCCGCCTCGCCAGGAGTCAATGGGTTTATGCCACGCAGTGGGTCGGCCATACCTACACTGTACAGGTGTTTTGTGGTGCCGAGCGCCGCCATGGTTGCCCTATTTCTTTCGTTCGTTCTTTTTTTCTTTTTCTTCGCGACGACCCCTACTACTCGCATGCTAGCAGCCCGTAATCTATAACGCGTTCCCGGCACGGTATGGTATGGCTTACCGCCCTCTCCCTCCTTCCTCCCCATCGTCTCCGGTTCCCTAGATTCTTCCTGATTGAAGGAGGAGGTGAGGAGGTGTATGCGTCAGGTAACGAGCACCAATCTGTGTCAGTCAGACCGTTGCCTCTTGGTCTCGAAAAGGTCAAACGCCAGCCGGTTGGGTTTGATATGTATGGCCTCTGCGCATGACAAGTAATGGTGCCGTCTGGTTAAAATCTTTGAAACAGTTCGTTGGAAATCTAATAAACGACTTAAAAATCGACGTTTGAATCTGATATTTCTTTACTTTCCCCTACGCATCATTTTAATCACGTCTATCAGTAAAATGGAATTTGACGGGCTAAAGTCACTCGCCAAAATGACGAAAGTGTGAAACTATGTTTCTCAATGTTTGCTCCTGAATTTGCGCCTGGAGTGTGCCCGGATTATTTTGGCATAGGTGCTATCGTCGACTTTGAAGCGGAGATATTTAAATTGTCAAGATCTTGGTGCCCTCTTAAATTGGCCAACAAATTGGGTTCCTATATAGAGACGACAACTTCAACGTCACGGATTCGTCTAGTTTCAATTTGTGGGCAGCTGAAATCTTGCTTTGCGAACCTTGTGTTTACTCAAGTTTAGACCGCACTTGGCTTGCTACTCTGCAAACAAAAAGAAGGAATTCTTAAATAAGCCTGGCCCATTCTGCCAAGTTTTCAGTCACAGGAACGTCTCAATGGCTTTACTACATACAAAAGGAATCATTTCGAAAGTGGGTGTATCGTTAGAACTGGAATACAGCTGTAGTAATAGAAAATTCATTAGCGTAAAACGCAAGGATTTTCATTGCGGTATCAATGTATCGAAATGTCTGGTAAAGATCATAAATCGATTTTACTATAAAACAAATGTATGTCATCAAGGTTTTTTTTTGGGAAAACTCGTCTGCAAAAAATGAGCAGTGTAGCTGGCTCGAATCCCTGTCAGTAATTTATTTTATGGATAGTTAGCTCGGAGGACAGACTGTGTATGAAGCGGATGCACAGTTGAAGCCCTTTCTACAAAAGCCATTACTTTTTTTCTTCGTTTTTTTGTTGTTTTGTTTGTTTTCCCTGTAGTTGCTTACGTTGCACTTCACCCCTCGAAAAAAATGAGGTTACACCGTTGTTATGGAATAGGGGCCCTTGATCTTTGAAATTGTGTGAGCAACACGGATATGCCGTGACACCTTATGCCTAGGCCTATATAATTTAGGTCCCCTGTAACGTAAGAATTCATACAGTATATCCCCCTCAGCGAATTTTGGTAATCGAATTTAATGTATTCGTGTAAATGGTACCGCCCACCTCTCAAGGTCAACTCTTGAGTTGGTCGCAAGACTTTAATTTATGCCTGCTGAGTGATGCAATAGGACAGCACTAACGTAGACTCGATATTTTTTAAAGTAGGCCATTCACTAGAGGTGGTCCATCACTACACGTTTTGAAAGCTAGTGTGAACTTAGCCACCACAGCTTGCTTATAGCACAAGTACACTAGTTTGAATAGGTTTTCAGCATGGTAACTGTGTAAATGTTCATTCATTGATTTTCAAACCGAGATTGAGTAAATCTCGCCTCTAATCTCAATTAAGTCTCTCAAAGTGAATATAATACACGAAAGCTGTTCCGTAATGCCCAGTAATAATGCAGATTAGCCCGGGCGGATTAAAATATCTATTCATGCATTTCTATTACATTCTATTCTTATCTATTTTTGCTCGGCGCGGGGTCTTTGTGCTTCTTTATATGCTTCTTTGGATGTGTTCCAACCTTACACCGTTACAGTGTCCGGCTGTCAAATTCAACATGACATGTCCGATGGGCGACCTATTTTACGGGCTTGAACCCATTACTCTCAGATGCGGAGAGACTCGCCTCCCACTAGACCAACCGGGGAGGGGGGAGGCGAAATGGTTGTTGGGCAGGTTTACCAGCTTTTTAACTTCCGGGGGCAACCTGGTAATTTTGCCTAGCTTAGGTCTAGCATATAAAGAAATTTTTTAACTTGTCCTGATATCGTACAGAAGGCGTACGTAGGAATTTCTCTCCGAAAAATTCTGAAGGTGTCGGCCGGGATTAAACCCCCGAAATTTATTCATCTTTATTGAATGAGAGCTGCTCTTAAGTGCTTACTCATCCATTAATTATCATGTCTGACGCAATTAAGGCGAGAGATAGATTATACTCTGTACTAGTCTTCGTGATTGTCACCATATACATTTTCGTGGCAATTCGGAACTCCAGCCTTTACACCTCTTTGGCTTTGGGCTTTGGCAACCTGTTGTGTTCACCTGAACTAGTTGACGAAGTCAAACTTGAAAACAATAAATATGAATATGGATAGGTCATGCATTTGAATAAGGCGTCACATATTTAGGTGCATAAGATAGCGTCTATTATTGTATGGTGGTTAAGAAGTGAGAATAAACATTGTTGACCGTGACATGGTTATTGTTTCCTCGTACCAACTATGAGGTATAAAGCCTCCCCTAAAACATTGTTTTGTTAACTGTTTCTGAGATGTTGTTCAACGCATGCATTCGCTAGTCCTATATAAGACGCAAGACACGCTTGGTCCAAGCAAGGTATGTTTAGCGATGTGCGAATGAAACAAAAAATAAACATGACAGTTAAACTCAAAAATGCATGACATAAATTTTTCTTCTTCTGAAGCACTCTTGCATTCATGGTTTTGAACTAGCTTAACCTCCTGAGTCTCCAAAGTAGGCATGATTTCCTGGATTTATCTTAAAACTATGCCCTTGTGAGTCCAGAAAAATGGACCGTGTTCGATTTAAGATACTGTCACCACATGTCACCGAATATGCCCATGGCCGCATTGTGAGAAGATATGATGAATGAATGAAACGTTTTTGTACTGTTGAACCGATTGCTTTTCAAGTGCCCGCGGACTCAGAAAATAATGCATTGTGTAAATTTGACGTATGCTCATTTAGAATGCAGAACAACGATTATGTTTCCAACACTGACACACTCCCTAAACCAAGCAGGCCAAGTTCAGGACTCGTAATTGGTTATACGATAAATCGAAATATTTCATGCAGGAAATTGAATTTATCGCCTCGTCCAAATATATTAAAGCATTCATGAGGAACTTTACCAAGACGACTTTCTGAAAATAGGATCTCTCGATTTAGAATATATTTTTTAAGGTTCAGTTTTCATTCCAGCTGGAATGATGTAATTCCTTTATGGTGATAATATAAAAAGATTTCTTTATTACTGAATTCGAATTCTCCAATTTTTGTGCTCTTATTTTATTGTGCCATAGATTCCTCGTTTGTTGACTCATTTCGTATACGATTTTGACAAGCTCACTATGGCCTATTAGCTGACTTGTTTCTACGCTGCCACGCTGGTTGTCGTACCATAGTGCCTCGCACAGCTAATAATGGTCGATAGTTTATAAATTTTAATATGTGGGTTACTTGTTCGGTCGCTTCCTTCCTCGCCTCTCATCCTCCCTGCGTAGTCCAGAAGAGGCCGTAGCAGAGATAAATGCGATTGATGGTTAGCGTCACCCAGACAGCTGCCACCAACCAGTTACAATCTGGATTGCCTACAGAGTATGTATCTGTGCAAGACCCGAATGTTTAGGTTGTTAAAATGGCTATTTCTCTACCCACAATTATCTTTTATGCCAATAATTATTCAGAATGACTGTTCCAATTTTAATATTATCCTTGTGTCCAGACTATTTATTCAAGTACAGAAGTCAACTGAAATACACGTATGACATTTTCTGGTTATCCATATTAACATGCTTTATGTTATTCATCTTATGCAAATAAAATTTGTCTACTATTTAGTACAATGAGAAACATTTAGTACAGGCAAATGCCATGAGGCTCATTCTGATACAAATATTTTTAGCATTCAAATTAAAATCATTCCAAGTGGTTCATTAAAAATGTTCAAGAAATATTTTTATTTACCGAAGATGTGCCCCTCTCATGGTGCCTAAGCACCAAAAGGGGTACAGAAAGTTCTGTGGTGATATTTACACTATAGTGAATTTAATAAAATAATAATAATAAACTTTAAAACGCGGCCCTCAGTCACATCCTGCACCGAATTTTAGAGCGTAGGATTCAGAGACCTCGTTACAAATGTTGGTATGAATGCGTGGCGGGTAGATCTGCTGGCATGGTTCCCGTTCTGGTTGCGTGGTGATGCCGGAATTATTGCGTGGCGCCATCAGACGCCTATGTGCAGTATCTAGCAGGTGTATATCTAGATTCGCAGAACCAGTGGCGGACAACGGAGGCGATAGAATACTAATGGAGGTCATTCGCGAGAGATGCTGGCGCATAGAAATAGTGGCGTCGCCAGGAATTTGTACGCGCGGGTATATGTGACGTCATCAGCAGCCAGCTCGACATTCATGTAGAGTGGTGGTGGTGGTGGGGCATGCATAGTCGAATATTCGAGCGGCTCGTTTGATTCCAGGTCACTGCACCCTGTTTACGGACATATTTAGGACCAAACGGTGCGCAGGTATATGCCGGCTATGAAGACGAGCAACTAACCTAGAGCTGCGGGCTATCTGTTAGCAACCAGTCAATCACCTAAGACCTTGGGTCCACGCTCAGATTTCACTGATTAAGCGCATCCCCGGAGGCTAAGGTGTTTGTTTACCGGAACCTCTGACGTTCTGTGATTAAAGATAAGCGCGTCCCCTAATTTGTATATTTTTATCGAAAATTATCAGGATCATACATTTGTATTTCTGTGTTTATTCAACCCCGTGTTTATGTTTACCGAACATGTACACTAAACTGTGGCTCGGCGGTCCTGGGTTCGATTCCCGGCACGGGCTCTCGAAAATTTCGATCCCGGGGTACTGGTCGTTCCCCTCGCATAGTGCCTAAGCAACCGAGGGGTACGTAACGCCTGTAGTGCGGTTGACTACAGTTGATTGGAAACAAAAAAAAGGTTTCACATGGTGTAGTAGTGAGCGCGTCAGACTACTACACTCGGCGCCGTTCATCGCAATCGCTGGTTCAAATCCCTCCCGGAACCACCGAATTTTTTCAAGCAAGAGAAATCTCTTGCCTCAAAGCCTCCAGGGGGCGACCTGGTAATTTTGCCTACCCTCTCTGGGAAAGGGATCTTTAACGTGTCCTGATATCGCACAGGTACGGATCACGATTTACCTCCACTCCGAAAAAGACGTACTTCGGAATTTTTCGGGCTAGAGAAATTCCTAAGGTGTCGGTCGAGATCGAACCCGCGATACGAGCATAGAAGGCATAAAGACAAGCACGCTAACTACGCCGCATTAAATTCGATGTTCTGTATTATTTAGCACAGTTTCTATCTCTTTAATTCTCTAAAAAGTAATTTTTACAAAGAACGATCGACGTTCGTCAAAAGTTAATTTGCTTGTGTTGAAAATCGCTGGGTTGCCAATTGGCTAACGTCCCACTGATACTCAACTTATTGCAGAACCAATGCAGAGCACAGTACCGAAAAAATGGCTGCCTCATTTCCTGGATGTGGGGACGCGTATGTTTCGAGCAGATAACCATCAATTAACTTCCTTTCATGTTGTAGTACCATGTCGATTTTTCGTTTGTTAGCCTATTAATTGTATTGCTTACATTGGTTGTGCAGTTGATTGATAGCTGGCCAATTAAACTTGCCAATTATTTTCGAAAATACTTCTGGAAGTTGACGTTTGCCTTTTAGACGATATTTTGACCTTAAAGTTGTCCCTCTGTTGTTGCTGTTGCCTGCCTGTCCCTAAACAATATTCGATAAAGAAATTGGTTATCGTCTTGATTCTCGCACTGCACCGTTATCGCCATGAATCGTGGTTCATGTCTTCCTATAATATCATGAGTGATGTCACCAGACCTTGCGGTTTCAGATTAAACTCGATGCGCAGGTTGTGCGAGAGAGAGATTGCAGCAGTGTTTAATGAAAGAAACGTTTTTTGCTTAATCCTTTTAGAGAACTGAACCTGCAAGATGACAACGCTGCAAGCATTCCTATAAAAAGCTGACCTTTATTATTTACGTCGGCAACTTGACATATACAGAATGTTCCGTTAGTTCTTGCATGTGCTCTCTTGGTTGCAGGTATAGAAGAGCACATAAAACCCACAAAAATTCTGGCCCATATGGTTTCCCATGTCGTGTGTGTTTGCCAAATGTAAACAAACGAATCGTGTGTGCGTGTATAGTTGTTTAGTCCAGACCGACCAGACGTGAACTATTGGCGGTAAATAATACGAATATATCGGCTGACGTAAATAACCGATTCAATCGTTTGAGTGGGTGCGAAACGATCGGGACATGTGTTTGCGGTAAACGATCAGGTTGTGATGGGAGTCAACGAACGAGGGAGCTTAATTGATCAGTCATAGAGGTGTCACGGTAATGACTTCGTTGTCGTACTCTGGTTGTAGGTTTATGGTTTGTTTGGTTTCATTCTTGGTAGAGATTTTGCCCCACAATAGTTATACCACACAGTTTGAGATTGGTGCGAGATAATTGCAACGAAATACAAATAAACAAAAGCAGGAAAGCAGCTTATATGACTTGGATGCTGCAGACTCATTGTTAACACAAGTAAATGCTAATTGAGTAGAATTAATTGAACTCTTTGTAGACCAAATATAGTCTATGCCCGTTTTTCAATTAGTTGGCCTGGTTGTGAGATACAACTATACCAGATTTTCCTTATTGCGAGTACTGAGTTATTGACCCACAAAATTATAACTTTATTATTGAGTCGCTGGTTCTTCATGTCGTGTCGTTATTTAAAAACATATTTCTCTTGACTCTTTCTAGTGAACATTGCAAGAAATTTGTAACAATTGAATTTGTTTCACATGCTTGTAATTTTGAGATTTTATAGTTATGTTTACGTATGATGTTGTTAAAGTATTCGTAAACCGATATAAAACTTGAAAGTAAATAAATGATCACTATCTAGATAGGTTATTTTCAACCACGAACGTTATGAAAGTGTTGAATAGAAAGTAGTGAATTACCAGTAATATATAAATATGATAGTTATGAATCACCTGTGTTCTAGCATTAATTTAAGCAAAAAATCTTATCCAAAACCTAGAATAGATTTGTTGAACCATATTAAATTTCATATAAATAATATAAGTCGTAGCAAATTTTATGGAAACGTTAAATTTCAGCTCTGCTCTAGTGTTGCATTTAACTTTCCAATCTTGCCTTGAAATCAATCTTTAATGTTTGAGAAACCTTGTGTGGAACTTGAACCATGTGAAGCTCATGTTTAAGCTCTAGCGTACATAAATGGAATTTATAGGTGCGGGATGCTGCATGGTACGAGTTATCATATTACACCGCTATATTCCATCTTCTGAGACTAACACCAGTTCAATGCATTCAATGTTAAGTCACCATGATAATAAAACAGATTCGGAGAAATGTAATCTGAGCTATAATAGATCGTCCCTCGTACACACACCCGGCGTGATTTGCATATTTTCCTAAATAAATATGCTTATTTATTTTCAGAGGTTTAAACATTACTTGTGAAATAGTCTTTTCCTTGCTATTAAATAAAGCTAGTGAATATAAAAGGCTTTACTTCAAGTGCAAGTTGTGAATTGCGCTCCACAAAGATACTAAGGATTTGCCTAAGTTTGAGGTAAAATATGCATGTGCGGTATATTGGTCTTGCTTCTGCAGTTGTAAAAATACTCTCATGTACGAGATGACGAAATATTTGAATTACATGCTCACTTAATCGAGAGTATTGAAATTGAAATTTACGTTCGAAACATCCACATTCGATATGCGACTGCAAACATTTTTAATATAGAGGTATACGCAGTAATAACAGAAAATATAAATATTTAAATTTTATTCCGCTTTGCTTTATGGCTGCGCAATCATGTTACAATCTATCCATTGTAATTTGGCTGGATCGATTGCTCTATATCCACACGTTCACAGGCCTACTATGTGAAAGTGTTCATTAATCATATTTGCATGTAGGCTTGCAAGAGAGGGTGCTGACTGACAACCTAGTAAACAAGCATGATGTATACAAAAGCATTCAAATGTAAATATATATATATATATATGGGTCACTGCTGTGAATATGCACTGTATATAGGGTATATACTAGTGTACATTTCTGGTCACAGTTGATAAAATATTCAGCCCTGTCCACCCTGGTAAAAATCGAAATATCTGTATCTGTTAAAGTATTTGTACAGAGTAAACCTGAAAATATTGGACCCCCTTTTATTATTTTTAATAAGTATGCTAAAAATAGGCCGATCATTAATTGGGGAAACTTGAGCATAAATAAGTATCCCCTTTCGTATCCAGAGACTGAGCAAACGCGCTACACAGTTCGAATTGTATAAGTAATCGGCAATCGACAAGTGCCATCGGCAAGGCGCAACATTAGTAGTGAAAAATGAAATTTGAGTTTTGGAACTTAAAATATGATACTGTTATCTTAATTAACCCCAAATTTCGTAACAGTCGGACTATTTCTGGTTCAGGTTCATCATCTATCGCAACTCACTTCAATTATTATTGTGGATCAATATTTCTGCGAAATTCTACGCACGTAGGTTATAATTATTTATTTTAGAGGAAACTAAAAACATTTCTGAAATCTACTCAATATATAATGCTCAATGCATAAAACTATCATTCAAAATTTACTCTTTTAGGATATAATTAGATTAGGATATCAATTGTAAAAAAAATCATATTTACATTGCTTGACAAATCTGTAGGATAACTGTAGAAACTAGCCAAACTTGTCGCGCTATGAGTGAACCCGTAAGTGTTTTGGTTTTGAGAAATTCATTATGATTGATGATGTGTCGTAACCATTGACTTCGACCCCGATAACTTTGTAGTTTGTACCCCTTATGTATGTACTCTGTACAATGCCATTTCGTTGTTTTTATATATTCAAGAAGGAAGGGAAGAAACCCTACTGCATATTGCTATGCTTACGAAAGACTATAAGCTAAGTCGTCATTGCTTGCTTAACGCTGCATTTCCGTTGCAACTGCTTGCGTTTTTTAAAATAGAAAATGTCATTCGTTTACACTTCCAGTATAGTATACTTTTTAAAAAATGATATCATTATAAGGACTGATTGATTGCCGATTTTGATCAAACACCAAATGCGGCTCATCTTCTGATACCTGATTGGTCTAGACTTTTTTCTTAATAATTAATATAGAATAGCTATAGCTATATGTGTGCGATGCTGGACTCAACGCAAAAACCGGCGACAATCAAGAAATG
>JAQGBY010003108.1:0-20349 GCA_034698785.1 Mycogona germanica
TGGACGCCGGGTTGCCAGATACGAAATCGAAATATCGCGCAGAATTGGGGCTCTTGTTCCAATCCGGCGCGACAATACGTCAATATAACAAAAGCTACCAAGTTGAAATGTTGCAATATATACATGGCCCGACAATTTTGGTCTTTGAATAATTAGCATATAACAAAATTAGATGGTCACCGATTCACCTTTTGGCAATCGATTTCGCGTTTTGTGATAATTTGAATAATTTGAAAGTTTATATTTTTGAAACATTAAAAATCGTTATGAGCATTAAATTAAATATAGAGTAGCATTAAATTAAACTCGAGATTGTTTCACTCTGGTGATCGCCCAACCAGCGACTGACTGCAACGTACTGAACTGAATTATAGTCGTATACTACCGACTGACTTGTCTGCTGCGAAAAGAAAAACAACGCGCTGATATCTCCATCCATATCAATAAGCACACCCAATATTATTTATTAGTGAGGTGAGGGTTCTGGGTAAGTCGTTGTTTCCCCACAACACACAAAACCAGTTTTTCAAATTTATTTTGAATGCAGCTGACATCATTTTTGACTGGCTGTAGTCCAAGGTTCAATCGTAATTCATGGTTTTTTAGAACAGAATCTCATTTATTGATAAGGTTGTATCCAGTACTGTGAGAGAGGAGTGTAGCATCTTTTCCTAGTCATGAAGTTCGCGGTTAGAAAATAGGCCGGTGAACTACGTACGCTAAAAATAGACTGGAAGATAGAATCGCTTCCCACCAGTATCATTTCGAGACGGCTTTCTCAGTGGTACCCGAGACCAAATCACATTTTGAAAAAGAATCATGATAATAATTGGGATTCTGTTTAAGTTACGAAATGATTGATCAATATCATTAGGCTTTTACGTTTATTTTTCTTTTCTTCATATTGTACGGTGTATTTCTGCCACCCACTCCCTCCCCGGTGCACAACACCCCGCCCCCTGCCGAGAGGCGCGCGCGAAACACAATGCGCATACCTGATGAATTGCGCGAGCCGTTTTGTGGTGCGCTCGTCTGTGTGTAAAAGGGGAGGCGGCAATATGGGCACATGCCCAGGTTACACATATCAATGGTAGATACGTCAAAATACGACAATTTATGATATTTTTTTGAATGATCAGGCCAATAACATTAATGTCATCATTACATGTAACCGCGCTTCGTTATATCACTAAAGGACAACGTTATCAATATTGAGTTTGAAACGTTTGTCTAAATTAAGTATCAGTACTTCTAATTAACGCCGCTAGGGGAACCTTACCTTCGAATGTCACCTGACGTCATTACACACATTAGGGTCCAGTTATCGAATACAGGTACACAACAAGATGTAAGTGCATACGAATTCATAACAAGATGTACGACACAAGATGGTTTGACAGAATGTTTTAAAATAGGTAAAACAATATAAGTATATAAGAGGCAAAGTCGTACTTGAAATATAATAAATTCCTTTGTCGTCAGTTGCAATGGTTCTCAGTTAGATATCCTTATCGAATAATAGAGTGTTTTCTATTATTTTTTTCACAACAAACATTGTGAAATGCGGACGTTGATTTGTTTTTTCAAATTTCACTCTTCAAAACGTATTTTTAAAAACTACAAATTTAAATTGCGAATTTTTTCTTCTAAACTAACGATAGAGAGGAGGGATCCATCTCGGATCCATGTCCAGGGCACGTCGTATTCTTAAGAAAACCCTACCTGTCTTTATGTGTGCACACGCGCTCTCCACAGATCCGCGTGGGGTGGCGCGAAGAAAAGTAGATACGGGAGGGCAGAAATTGCTTTCCTTGCTACATTTCAGATTTATGACCTAGAATAATGAACTTAATTAGTCTATTTTAACAGCCTCTATAATGTTAGCCTTCTTCGAGCTCCCGCGCGACGCGGGCACCCGTACACAGTCGAGAACCACCCGAGCACGGCTCTAACGGGGGGGGGGGATCGGTGTGGGAGAGGGGTCCCCAGCTTGCCACCCCTCCTCCCTCCAACACCCACGCAGAACACACCACATCCATACTTCACCTAGCCATATCGTGATCACGGAGCGCTGAGCCCATATCTGGGCTTGCATTTCCGCCGTGAGACCCGTCGCTACATGCAAAAATTGTGCTATTTCTTAAACCGTGTGCTGACAAATCTGACCATTCATTTTAATCATTTTTGTGTTTGACAAGTTAATTCAACCCAGCTGAATATATTGCTCGTTAGAATGCGCTTGCAAACGTTCGTATCTAACTGTCTGTAACATCAAGAAAAAAATCAATAAACTGCAAAACACACTAAGTTGATAAGAAAGTCTAAAATTTTGCCGTTAACAAAGGTACATAAGAACAGAAGAATATGTGTTCAATAATTGGGCTCGTCGCATATTTTTGCCAGTTTGGTAATGAATCAATCACTCTGAAATCAAATTATGTGAATATCTGATCTCAATTTCTTTTATAAATCAGTTTGTACAATTGATAATGTTAACACAGACCACGCCGATCGTGATCGTTGGGTCTCAGGATCACGCTAAGAAAATCATTTCATTCAGAGGTGATGGTGGTGGTGCTATTGCTTACTTCAGTAATGCCATGCCACAGTGTAAGAAGCTTACTCATTTTCTTCCCTCTCTCTCCTGCATGCTCCATATTTTAAGACTCGTTCCGTTCCTCCCCCCTAACCCCAACTTTTTTTTATTATTTCTGTGGGCGAGCCATTCGCGCGTCGCAGAGGGACGACAAGCCCTCATTAACGATGTCAATGACTAAATCTCATGTGGTGAAAGAGAGAGAGTGAACGAGAAAAAGTGACGCTAACACTCCAGAAACCAGCGGCCATGCAAAAGGCGAGTCGATAATCAGGTCATGAACATGCCGTATAAAACTAGTTCGTCTCCGGAAAGAGCGAATGGTATTCATGCTTAAGGGGCTACATGACAATCGGTTCGAATCCGAGCCGGTTCATCTTTTGGTTCTTTAAAAATGCTAAATGTAGATTGGCAGGATGGTGCGGGCAAATTTTCGTTCATTCGGTTTGGAAAATAATTGAATGATTAAAGAACTAATTCTGCAAATTAAAAATAAAGTCAAGGGACTTGAAGACAATCGCATTATCTCGTAGATGTACATTGTGGATTAAAATAAAAGGAGCCCTATAAAATTAACAATTAAAGTTGGAAAACGATAATGGAATCAAATATCATTTCGCACACTTATTGCACATTCATTACTTTCTCAATTGTGATGATGAACATGCGTGTATATGACGTCATAGTTTTGCTTTGCGATTCTGAAAATGGTGTTCAGTGACGAGAATCGCACCGCGATATAACGAAACGATTTTATGTAAAATCTTTTTTTTATAAGTCGACCAAAAATAGTCCGATTATTATTAAACTGGACAATAATTAAGACAATTGTATCCCCTTTCGAGTTCAGAGACTCAAAATTTCAATTTTCTAAATATAAATAAGACATAAAAATAAGACATAATAAGAATTTATGAAGTCAAAGGTTTTTTTAACGAGTTCCGAACGAAGGATCCGGAACAGAAGCGGACCGATGCTCCATCTGTAAACTGTGGTCGTTCAGAAGTTTCACGAAGGTAGACAGTCTCAGTTTGGTTTATCTTTCAATAAATGATTCTTAAATTTATTGTATATAGAATTTTCTGATTTAATTAGTCTTCATTTAAATTGGTAATTTTTTATTTTCTAAATGAAGGCAGTTAATAATATATTTCAAATTTCTCTTTTCTTGTATCGAGTAAGAACGTTCCAAAATATTTTAAAATCGTAATTTTATTTTTTCCGCCAAATTCAGAAAATATTTGTATAGCTTGTGTGCGGTTGCCAGAATAACTGTATCGAGGGTCGTCCCGGAGTCCTAACAGTCTATCCAATAACCATAACCAGTTTTTTAAAGCCACTATTTGTTCTAAATACGCCACAAAGACCTGCTGCGAAAGAAATATATCTTTCTTCCCCTACCCTAGAAATCGCGCCAGCAGTCTCGTAAAACATATCTCGAATCGCATCCCATATATATTTTTTTACGCGAGCAAAGTTTCGCAACCTCGTGTGCCCCCTTTGTGTCTGCGAGACGCGCCAAAAAAAGAAATTTACAGGGCCAGCTCTATTCATGAGCGATAAAACTTTTCTCGCCTACTGGGCAATTTATATAACAATGCGAAATTTTATCTCGAGAGAAGCAAAAAAAGAAGCAGCAAAGTTGCGTTGTAGCTTGGGTGCCCGGCTCTCTTCATATAATGTCCCTGGCGACTGCAAACGGAGTGGCATTAAGAATAAGAAGCCTCCCCCCACACACACCATTTCCATCAATAGACGTTGAGGTCCTTCGAGATAGGGCCGCGTTCGACATTTCAGTTTAGCCGATTATTTATTTTTTTGCGTTGAAACAACTAACGAACCTATGATCTAATAAGAATAAGTCGCATTCAATTATTCGCCGATCGTATTATGACAACTGGTCAATAATTTAGTCAACCTTCTACCACAATCTGTGGTGCCAATAGTCAATATATTTTTTTTGTTGAGATTGACTGGGTTTTTTTAATTTCCCATCACTGAAGTCGCTGCACTCCTTTAAGCACCCCTTTTGGTGCTTAAGCAGTATGCGGCTATGATTGATCTTGTTTATTGTTCATCTTTATCGGTTTTAAAAAATATCAAAAATTGTCTTCAATCGCTTATATCGAATTGATCTTTAAGAAATAAAATGAATAATGAACGACGAATTTATGGTTGCTCTTTTAATTCTAAAAATGACAACCATAACAATCTGAATATATTGTAAAATAAAAATAAATAGATCTTTTAATTCTAAAAATGACAACCATAACAATCTGAATATATTGTAAAATAAAAATAAACAATATAATTTTGTAGACGAAGGGATACGCATTTACATTCATTAAATTATTATTTTTCATAAGAGAAAAAATATAAATAAATATAGATCTTGTTCATAAATATATTTTTTCGTCGGCTTGGAGGCGCTCTTATTTATATTAAAATATCGCACACCAATAACAAAGGTCTTAAGGAAAGACTAACGCCTACCACTCCCGAATGACTTCGACGATAGAATGAAAATGCGGAGCTCTAAGGTGAGACCTTTCCACACCATCCCAGAAACTCATAATTTAGGCCTATCGCGGATCTTTCCGAAGATATAAGCTATACCGGCAATTGAGAAACAAGAGCGGCCCGGCTTTTTGTATAGAGTGGATATCTAGGGTCGGCCTTTTGTCAACTCTTTTTTTTTTTAAATCGTATACTCGATAAAAAATAATTCGTGGCGCTGATACGTTGGAGCAGCCATTACTCCGGGGATGCTGCGGGCGATCATTGGATCACTTCACACAGGGCAACTTTATGTCTAGGGCAAGTTTGAAACGCAACTAACAGATGGAATGACTTTTGATTACCAAATACAACCTCTCTTCAAATCTCAACAAATATGTTCATTTATGCTTAAATCATCCTATATATTGCAATAGCTAAAATAAGTGGTCAAACCATATACTAAGATAAACGACAAGCTTATTATGAAGAGACATAGATGTAATTCTACCACAAAAAATTACAAACATCGTGTTTGTGTATCGTAGAATTATAACTTTAAAGAAATATGTCGTCGGATAGTGTAGAGGATGATCAAAGCCTTGAAAAGTTCTGGACACGGATGGGTGGGGACGACAACGTCCAAGTTGGCAAGACTCGGTAAGCTTAATACAAAAAATATTTTAAACACAAGCTTATAGTTTGCTACATAAATTTAAAACAACACAGGAGAATGTTTTCCGAAACATTATAATCGATAATAATAGCAAACCGTATTCCGAGTACGTCTCTACATAATCGTGTTTCCCGCAAGTTTTGAATAAGTGGTCACGGCTCGCCTGCTAATAGGCTCGATCCAATCGACCAGAGAACACGACCCAGCAGACGCGAACGTGTACACGTCGTAGAAAACAATCGAGAAGTCTATTACGTATAAATACCACGAAAACCTGTGGTTAATTTGAATGGGAGAAAGGGAGAGCAGCGAGTACCAGCCACAGCTACGGACGTCTAATGGATAATGATGAGACGCCATCATCCATTAATGTCGATTGTCGCGCGCTCAAGAGGGCAAATGTTCGCCACCAGATTTAATCGTGCTTCCTCCGACTTGGGGTTCATCTATACTCCGGACTCACTGTTTTACGAACGTTTAGTGTACAGACTAGACAGGAGTATTCGTTTTACTTAACAAGTATTGCTATTTTTCTCTTATGGATCCCGTTATTAAATGAAAAATCCAGCAAAATTCAATCCATGCACTTGGCGCTACGTTTTCTGCTAAATTGCAATTTATTTTTAAACAATAGGGCATATGAATCGTGTGATGGTTATTACAGGCAGCACCTTAAAATAACCACACACGAAAAATATGTAAAGTCGACGATGAATTGTTTAAACATAAAGAGAACAAACACGGGACGGAGCCGTGCAAAATTGACGACGAGCTGGCGTGTCTCCATAAATTTCCTCGCAAGTTGTCGTTTTCCCCAAACAAAATGACATATCCATTGAACAAACAGTGAAGAAGTTCCTTGTACTGTATATAAATGGGGCTTTAAGCGGTATGAAGGGTCATTTCCACGAAACACATTTCACGTTTTGAGTGATTGATGAATTCGAACAATCTGAAGAAAAGTTGGGCAGAGAATATAATAAACACAGACCTTACTTAATAATAATAATAAAAATATAATCACCCGAATATTTTTCCTGTATAAATTAAAGAACTACAGACTACTACAACATATCTCTACTACAGTATTCTCGGGGTGCCCCTGTGCAAATGTTTTTTGGTAGCGAAATTCCCACGAGTAATGTCTTGCAGTACTAGCGTGGGGGTGAGGGAGAAGAAGAGATATGCTGACGAGGGTGATATCTAGAGATAGACAGAAAGTGGGGAAAAAAGAACGCGTAAAAAAATCTCGACTGGGAGTGGAATGTGATGGCCGAAAGCAAGGGTAGATGGATGGATGGAGGGAGAGAGAAGAAATAAGGGAATGGGGGGAAAAGCCGCTGGAGATGATGCTGATGACGTTACGTTGCGGGATTTAGTAGACGGTTGAAGTATGAACCCAAATAAAAGATAATTAGTAAAAACGCTGGCTGGACGAGTCTAAAACTGAAGCAGAGAGAAAGAGAGAGGGCAGAGATATAAATCTAATAAAAGTCATATGCCATGGACCTCTGCAGCGTTGAAATGATATAAGAAAATCTCAAGTTTTCGATATCTTTCGAATTTCTACGCCATTTTCAATTTCCTTTCAGCGATTTTTTTAAAATTTGCTAGAAAATTACTTTCTTTAGAGAATCTGTCAAGTTGAATTAATAAGACATTGGTTCCCTTCATAAATTACAACAGCTCTCAGATCACCGGCCGCTTTATTTAGAGAACAGGGGTTCAACCCTAAGTAGCTACGAGACACAATATCGTCACAATTACCAATTCAAAATTAGTATTGTCTAGAGTTGACCACTGGATTCATTTTACTTCCACCACCATCATATTGTGTTATTAGTTCGCCAACACCAGGACCACGCTAAATAAATGACCAACAAATACTGCCTAACTCCTCCCGAGATAAAACAATAGAATGTGCATTTTCGTGAAAAAAGATAGCGGTTTGCAGTCGACGTCAAAAGACGTGGATGACGTGATTGATAATACCGATCCGTAAGTGCGTTTCTGCCTTTTTCGATTTTCAATCCGAGCGCGCATGCGCGACCTACATCCGTGTCCTTAAACAAGCGAAATCGGTTCCAGTCACCAGGCGGGGTTGGCACTATCAAGTAACCCGCATATGTGTGTGTGTGTGCTTACAGAGACCAAGTTGGTTCATCCGCCCTCCGCACACACATCGAGTTTCAGCGCACGCCGGGTTGTCCATCTGTGATGGCCACGCATCGTCAACACAGTGAGACCCTGTGCTGAGGCAGGTCAACACGATTCATTCTAACATTTACTTTTCAAATTGTACAGGTAGGTCAGGTATACAGATGTCCTGGGTGTGGACATTTATGGTTTGTCTCTGTAATTGAGTGGTTCGAATTCATCAATCGGATGTAATACCGTTGAATTCGTCAATGAGGTTTTATGTAGGAGTAACAGCAATCGTTACAACCAAATGAAATACAAAATACATTTTTTTAATGTCAGAAGGTACCTACGCTCCAAACGTCCTGGTGTGATTTATGGGATTCCGGTCTCAGAAGATTGCATCGAAATCGGTCGAGTCAATACACCATTTCGGCAACGCAATGAGTCAAAATCGCCGGCGCCGGATGCGAAGATCCGATTTCGCGGAAAAATGCGGCAAGGAATCGGTCGAGGGTCGAAGAGTGGGGTTTGTGATAGCGAGATCTTTTAGTCGTTCTCTCTTTACTTCACTGTCTCTCTCTCTCTGGAGCTCTTTCTCTGATGCGCCGATGCTGCTCAAAGTGCGGCGAACAGAGGAGAGACTAGGGAAAGAAAGTGTTGGCTCGTGAAATAAGAAACGGTGAAGTATAGAACTTATATTAAGATTGCGCGCGCGCTTAGTTTTGTATTTCGTGTTCGCGTCACTTTCTTGGTTTTCCCCCCTCCCACCCACCCACCCACCCACTTCTGCCGATTTATCTTGTCTTGTCCACCTCAACTCATCTCACGCATCTTCTTTTTCAAAGCTTTCTTCACACTTTCTCCAACCAGTGAATGTCCTCCTGAGTTCACAGTCCCATTTACTGTACATATGACCGAGCACAGTAAAACGTTCGATAGAAAATCAGTTTTAAATAGATAACGAATTTTTTCAGAAATAATGAATTTAGTGTCAATGGAATGGAATAGGAGCCGATGGTAGTATTATCTACGATGGGAATTGCAGGACTACGATTAGAAATTCGGCAACGAAGATAGTCTTAAGGGAAATTTAAAACTTCTTCTCGAAGATAAAGAAATGTAGATTTGCGAAACACAAAGATAAATGTAAGAACTATTGGGTTGTGACGAAAGTCTAGGGTGAGTTCTTACGTTTGTGTTTGTGTTAACGTTTCGCAAATCTGCATTTTCTTATCTTCGAGAAGAAGTTCTAAATTTCCGTTAAGACTATCTTCGTTGCCGAGTTTCTAATTGTAGTCCTGCAATTCCCATCGTTTTAGATTTTTAATGAATTTAGTGTTTGCGATTGTAGTGAGATGTGGTTAGTAAAACATTTCACAATTATTTAGGTGCGCAATTTTTTACAAAACCAATATCAATTAAGGAATTTCTATGCAATTCGATAGCGCATTTATCTATAATTCAGTTCTCTGGCAAAGTGTAAAGTCTCTGGCTTCTATTGATAGTACAAAAATGGATGGTTGTTTCTCGCGTAGCAGACGACTCGATGATCATTCAAATGCACAAGGGGGAAGACTTTATAACCGTATATAAGACACACCCCATCACACTCGGCCATGAATAACGATCGGTCGAACTGCGTTGCTTGTCTCCCAAGCTTGACCGAACGTCTTAATAGACCTTTCACCGAGTGTATCCCACCAGTGAAAGATGGCAAAAGCACTGGCCACAAACACGATGGAAGCACTCCCCTTCGTCATCGATTTTTGCGCATTTGTATCGGAATCATCTAGCCACTTCCCCTAGTCTCCCCTAGTCCAGTCTTCGGTTTTAGGTTTTCTTCCAGGCACAATGCAAACAAAAGTCTCTGCTAGATATCCTGTGAGACTACTCGGTAGGTTTGTTTTTCAAATTGAAAATGTGCTAACTTATTTTCGAAAATAGTTTTTCTCAATAGTAAAAATAATTTATTAGACATCGCAAAGAGATTTATAAATATTTTATATCTTGCGATAGCGCTACAAATTATTTAAATATCTCGAACGCGATTTAATAAATTAGTTGATAGAAAAATGATTTTGATAAATATCATTTTTTGGCGCTGAAAAATTGGCATATTTGGAAGGACGTCAAGTGATCGATAGTAAAAAGTAGTATCGCTTGAGTATCGCCGGAATTGTACTAGGAAAGGCTGGCGGCGATAGTTACCGATAAGTTACCGATATTTGTCGGTAATTGCCCTATATTTGGCAAAGGTTTGGGAGAAATCTCGTATAAAAAGTTTTATTTCAAAACCAGTGTTGTTACGTCATTGCCATTACACGTGAGGGAACGGGGTTTTCAAACATTTGAAAAACATTTCGCTGATATGACGGGGACTTTCGAGCGAAGCTGTGTAATTTCTCTAGTACTAGTAATATTAGAATTTTTAAACATTTCCTTACACGTCTTATTAATTACTATTAAGGTAAATTTTCCCTTAGAAGGTAAAGGTTAGAAGTATGAAGGTAATGAAAACAAATTTTAAAAAAAAATCATAAATGCAACAACAGACTCCATCCATCAATGAAGGCCCACCTAGAACACGAGCCAAGCAAATTTTTCATGGTGTGGTTGACACTCTAGAAATCAGTGTGTGATGGCGGGAATAAAAGGAGAACTGGTTAGAAGAGGGCGAGGGGTAAAATCAGAAAGCGAGAGTATTTGGATGATGAGTTGAGACGGAGAGGAAGCATGGGAAAAAAGTCGTGTGTGGGGGGATGAATGAAGAGGGTGGGATGCGGTGAGAAAAGGAAACGTGTCTTCACTTAGCAGTTTAATTAAGCTTGTGCTTTACAACCAAATTGTGGCTACAAATTCGATTTTTCATTATTAGCGAACGAGTTCAGTGGCACGTAAGTGCGCACGCGTAAGAACGAGATGACGTGCGCGCATCACCGCCACAACCAATGGATCATCAACAAGCTCTTACGAGAAAGACGAGTACAGTCAACTCAGACAAAGACATTTAAATTAGAATAATTTGGGATGGATGGATCCGCCTAACTCAGTTCAAATATTTTTGAAAAATCTAAATTGTTGCTGTGCAATGCTGATAGGGCATTCAGCAATCTGACGCTTTGTCGTAGTGTTCACCCTACACACCACATTCTTTTAACCGACTGACCTCAATGTTAGCGAATAACATTCCTGGACTCTAGATTTACCTACTCTCGTTGGCTGAGCCATTGGATTAGTTCCATATCGCATCGGCAGGCGGCGTTGCAACGGAAATCAACGTTGGCCACCATCTTGGAAAGCGCGGCGAATATTGGACTGGTGAGATGTTTATTTCTCCCAGTAGAGACCCTGTTAGAAGGGAGTGAGTTTTTTCGGTGTCGCCATTAGAGGGGGAAAGGGGTTATATGCATGCGACAGCGTTACCGCCGGCGGCCCTAAACGTCATTCACCACTTACACGCGCAGGCCGACAATAATGAGTTTTTAATGGCCAGAAAAACGAGACAGATGTTGGGTAGTGGGGCAACGCCGGTAGCTCCCAACGAGCTTAGGAGTGTGGGGTGGGTGGCGAGGTAAGGGGGTATCCACCCCCATATCACGCGTCTAGCCCCTTTATGTCCTCCTGGGACGCCCTTACATCATGTAGCCAAGTGCACATCGGTACGTGCTATGATGTAGAAACCCTATCTGAGGATTTGTCCTCGCCATGTGGCACTACTGTCAAGTCGAATCACACCATAAAAATCCACTAATCGCCTCCTACCGGCAAGGCGATGCAACATTTAGGAAGAATTGTACTCGCTAGGTAAATAAGGTGGGCATTCTAGAGTTACATCACATTGGCCTTTTATTGCTAAAAAATTAAATTATGTTAAGATCTTACCATATCAGAATATAAATTAAGGTAAAAGGGAAACTCCAATAAAATCTAACAATACCACGACCAATTTCTATGATCAGAGCCACTACCAAGACCACGAAATATTTTTTTAACTTCTTAATCCCCTTTTCTTTGTTTCCACAATAGTCGTTACAATTTATCAATCTAAATGCGTTGACCGCGTCCGTTTGTCCGTTTTTTTTTTTTTTTTTTTTTTTTTTGTTTCCCCCGGACCGCCGAAACCGCAGTCCGTCATAAACCAACTGCGCCACGACGGGTCGAACTTCGAGATCAACAGATTCAAACAACCTGCCCGATTCGATAATTGGGATGCGCGTTTCCAACTTCGTGAACCACCCTCGCGTATTCTTCACGTTGCATGGCCTCTGGAATCTGAGGCGCACGATTCCAATTTACCTTCGCACATAGGGTGGCACCCACAGACATTGAGGGAAGGCCCTCAACATAGGTCAGGTAAATATACCTCCCCCATCCAGAATCTAAACGAAGTATTTTCCGTAGAAAACGTAGTTATATTATCCGAACGGCTGCTGATGCAAAGAGTCAACGTATTCTGCACGATCGAAAAAGATTTAACTCACACAGTTTATTTTATTATTTGGATATTCTCTGATCATGGAAATTGCCTTTGGATGATATTTCCTCATAGAATCATGTGTTTATCTAATCAAAATCGTGTCTACCATTGAGTGGGGTCGTTTGGCGCGTTTGACCAGTATGTCTTTACGATCGCGGGTTCAATTCCCGACAGAGATTTTTGGCAATTTTACGCGCGCCTTCATTCGAAATTAGACCTGTGCCTTTGCAATATCAGGTACACGTTAAAAAGCCATACCTATAAGTATGTGATAATGACAATAAACAAAAGTTTATTTAAATGTCTGATAGTGAAGCAACGTAATTCATCCTTTACAGTTACAATATGATCAGAAGATCATTACAAATTTCGCTCGGAATTACCAGTTCGCCTCTCATGGGAGACTTTTGTGAGAATACGCTTTACAAAAATTATCATACCTTAAAAAATTAGTATTGAATTATTTTTTTAATTGTGGGCACTTGTTCCTTCAACCACACTTGAACCTAAATACTCAGAATTCGGTCTGTCCCGAATTCACCATTTTCAGATATATATCATCCAGACGTCCTAACTAAAAACTCTCACTAAATACTCAGGTTTAAAAAACATAGTTAGTATTTTAGAATCGGCCATGTAATCCTGCGTCATCAAGGATCATTCATCCATGACATCTTTGATAGAATGTCACGGAAAGCGTAACTATGATCTCAACGTCCACTGAAGCATTTCTCCCCAATCATATATTTTAAACTACCGCGATCAGAGGAGTTGGTCTTCCTTGACACATCATCCCTCCCCTTTCATTCCTCGGTCCTCTGTGGACCGCATGCACGTCCTTTGCATAATGCATGGCATAATAAAAGCGGCTTCGTAAAACAGCACGCCCTGTAAAGAGTAAATCATTGCTTCAGCCTTCTCATGATTCATGACTTTAATTCTGAAATATTTATGGCCAGAATTCTGCATGATGGTGGCGGCCTCCTTACCCTTCCTCCCCTTCCTTTTTCGCGTGGCTTTTCCACCCACCCACACCTCTCCCTTTCGAATCCACCCTGATGCCGAGCGACGTTCCCCTGGTCCCGGGATGGGCGTCGAACAATTTTTCAATTAATATCAGGAGTCGGTGCCAGCGCGAACACTCACCCTATGCACACACACTATCAAGCGAAATCCTATTTGGCAACTGCTCGGCATCGCGTCGACGACTACTTTTTTCTGCACATAATTTTGGCAGAATCGTTTTAAGTATTATGAAATGCGTAATCTGAATTTATTGATTTCTTTTTTAAATGAGGGCGACAGACTGTTCATTTGGAATAGGGGGAAACGATCGTTTTCGATGCAGGCCGCGTAGGGCCCAATCAATATGAACGCGTTTACGATTTTTTTTTCCTTTTTTCAATTTATTATTTTTGTCTACAAATGAGTGTAGCTGCCGTAGATTGGCTCAAATTCGTAATGACATTGGCCTTTATGTTGTTTATGTTTATACAAAAATTTATTTCCGCGAGAGTAGTTTTATGCTTTGCCTGACGTACTAATTATTGGAAATAATTTTTTAATTGCGTTATTTATTTTGATTAATTATACTCGATATTTTATGAAAAACTGATGGAAATGTTTTGGCGAAAATCAACAAATTAATTAAAAACCAAACGTTAAAACCGGTCATAGCCTAACGCTGGAGTAACATTTTCATTTTTTTAATACGAGCGAAGATGGAATGGTCGCCACCAAATAACTACCACCGCCTGAAGGGCGTTGGGTAATTGCCCTCGAATTTGTTCTCAATTAACATGTAACTCTGGACAGCGTAAATAATGGACGCACGCGACCATAAACAAAAATCGATAATGAAGTCTGAGCAAAAATCTCTGAGAGCCATTTTCTAACAAATGGTCTTTTATGTACAGCAGTATTTGGTCACAGATGGTGCTTAGGCAAAAAGTAAATGATTCAGCAAATAATTTGTCATATCTTGCATTTGTACAATACTATTCTAATTCTCAAGACATTCTCAGAAATTTACATGTAGAATACACATGGTGAGGATCAAAAATTGAATTGCTGTATTAAAGTTCCACAACAAACAATCTGTGACATAATCACTTATTCAGTCGACCTTTTGCGTATTTTTCGTGTGTGGTTATTTTATGTAGTAGTCATCACTCGATTCATACGCCTTTTGTTCACCAGTACCCCGGCATCGGAAATCGAACCCGGGTCCGTCGTACCACAACTCTTTGTCTCTCTAATCGACATGGACTACGACAACTCGTTCGTGATGCCACAACTAGTTCTTTAGAAACACTTTTTTTTTAAAGGAAATCTTTAGAGACTGCTGTTTTTGCAAAGTTTGTGTGGACTAAACTATTTTCAGCTAGACATGGTTGAACTCATCAAGTTTATAGTTTGCTATTTTTTTTTACAACGTGCACTATAATGCGATTTTCTAGTTTTTTCTTCACCCTCTTTTCAATTCAGTTTTACGTGCAGCTGCGACTTCCCGACCGTTTCCGGAACTCTGTTCCGCCAGTCATCTTCTCTGCCTCATCCTACCCCTTGCTCCTCGGCGGCATAAATGTCAATGCTCCGATGCGGGCCGTGCCCTCGGCCACATTCTGCCATCCGCACCATCGGCCAGTTAACCGTTGGCTCCAATGCGTCACATGTTTCCAAGTCGTTGGGCTCATCTTGTATACGGGGATAAAAATTCCGGGGTCGTCAGCAGGACTTATCATTATAAAAGAAATAATATTGCCGGAATTGTCTCCCCCCCCCCTATTTTTGTGACTTAAATCTTGGCATAATACCGTTCTGACGACAGGAAAAACGAAACGTAAAGCAAAACACAAATATATCATTGCGCAGGGGTTACAAGTACGGCTATTCTAGTGAAAATGGGTATATGGCCTTTATGATCACGAATTGGAGAAAAACAAAGTGGTAAAAAAGGTTACCACAGCTATATTGGCCAAGCGTGCCAAAAGCGTCAGCAAAGCGTTGACAAGACACTATTACTCTTTTAATTCGTCAATCTAGAATGTGCTGTATAGGAGTGTGTTCAATCACAATATACCGAATGATCACGTGATCTGAATTTCAGAAAAGCGGTTGCGATCTCAAGTACACTTTCTGTATTTTCCTGATTTTATCAGAGTGAATAGCAGAGCATCTGGTTCTCAATGCGGCTAATTGCCTCATTAAGAATTATTCAACTGTCAGTGAGACATTGTTCTGAGATCGAATCCTGGTTCGGGCGGAGATTACTTCATAAAATTACAATTACAAAATGTACCTACCTACAAGCATGATGGGGCCTATGGCGGGGGTCGAACGACCAGTTAAGGACAAAGGTGGGGTTGTCCTATCCTAACAGGCTTTGGACTTGAGACTCATTAAGGCTATTCCACTGTCGACACATTCTCGGGAAATAGGAGTTGAAGTACGAGTCACATCTACAATGCAGCTCCTGAACCATTTTAGTATGTCCCGCTCTTCTACACCCTGTCTCGCAATTCCCCCAATTTTGACTTTCACACTGTGCGGTCAGTGGTTCATGAACATATTTTGGTCTTGGTTCTAAAACTGAAGGTGTCCAACGATATATGCAATGTGGTAGGGTGCAACATAAAGCTATATGCTGACGATACAATGTTATACAGGGAAATCAAAAGTTAACAGGATACAGAGGACCCTCCAAAGGTGTAAAAATGGCAGCTACAACTGAATGTGGACAAATGCTGTATTATGCATGCATGCATCCAGATCTAGGGATCCTTTGCCGTATAACTACTCTCTTTCTGAGGCACCGTTCAAAGTTGTCCAGCAGTATAAGTATCTGGGTCTGCATATGACCCCGCAATTATCTTGGAAATATCAAATTCAAAAGATGACTGGCACAGCAACTGCTAGGCTTACATTCATTCGGAGCGTGTTGAAGGGATGCCCAAGTAAAGGTAAGTCAGTGGCCTACTTTTCCTTGGTTAGACCCTTGCTTGAATACTACAGTTCAATTTGGGACCCCCGCCATGAGGAGCTTATAGGGGAAATTGAAATGATCCAGCTTAGAGATGCCAGATTTGTTAGCTGTATATTTGGTCAAATGAACAGTGTCACACCCATGCTGTCAATATTGGGATGAGAGTCGTTGGAAGATCGGAGAAAAGAGATCAGTTAAGGGTTGTTGGTCAGAATTCTGAAGGGAGATTGTGATGTTGATATCGGGAAAAGTATGTGTCCAGCTTCTATCAGGTGCAGAAGAAGGGGGTCACACTAGAATAGTTATTGAACCACAATGTAAATCTGACTCTTACTTTAACTCCTACTTCCCCTGAGTGTGTAGACAGTGGAATCACCTGACAGAATCTCAAATCCAGAGCCTGTTAAAACAGGATAATCCATCTTTGCTCCTGATGTCACTCGACCGCCCCATAGGCCTCCCTTTTAAGGCTGCCTGCGGGTACATGTTGAAATTGAAATTGCAGAGTGAGAGGGAGGGTTGATGCTTCGCTCATCCTTACGTTCGTGAGCACATCACGCTGTTTACGGGGCAGTTTCGTCACAACGAATGAAAGTGTGAAGCACACCCACCCACACGTGCGTTTCCATCGGGTAATGACGAACCGTTGCCGCAAACCAGCAGTCTTCAATCTTGGCGAATGCCGTTTCGTTCTTTTCGCCGCGTTCTTTCGTCACCGCAACCTAGGAATTAGGGGTGGGGCCGTCAGGCAAACGTCTTAGGCACGCGGAACCGGTTTTATTGGCTGGCAACTACTTTTATAGAAGCGCGTGCACAGACTCTGCTTCTTTTTCTTTTTTTTTTGTTCCACTGTGTTCCATAAAGCGTCTCTTCAAAGAATAGGAATGCGCGCGCCAAAAAAAGGATACCAATACGGCCGTCGGCGGGCTAAGATAATGATAATAATAACGATCACGCGTTAGGGCAGAATTTTGTCATTTGGAACGACGCTGTATAATTATCGCGCCAAGTGAAATGGGCATTTATACGAATAGCTTTTTAAATCTCTTTTTTTATATATATACAGATAGGAGTACACACTTTCTTCTGCTCGCGCCAACCGTTGATCGTTCCAACATCTTCAGGGCTTCGACAGTTACTTTTACAGCAGCTTTGATTTGCTTTTCAACATATTGGTTGCATCATCGCTGGTTGCGTTCTCTCAGAAGCATTTTACTAATTTGATCAAAATGAGACAAATATTTTTAACCAAATCAACAAGGTTATCATCAAGTGGCGGATAGGCCCTGGATTTTTAAAATGCGAATCTACGCAAAGGTAACGCCAGCTGGCGGCTTTAAAGTCAATCCTCAGCATCTTCAACACGGAGATCTTCAACTAGTCTACGAGCACTTGACCGAAATGCGCATACCCAAGGACAATGCGTAATGTGTCTTGCTACCACTTTTTAAAATTACAGTAGTAAAATTAAATTATCAATCAATGAAATGAAATTATAAATCAATCTAATTTTTTTTTCTTTGAGCACTTTTTAATGAAACCTGACTAACAAGACAAACAAAATTATAAAGCAGCAGCATGGAAGTGCTTTCGAACGTTGGCAATCATTCCTAGCGGTTGACGGACGTTCGTTGACTCAATGTTTGAACAGATTTGAGTGTTATATTCAAACAATGAGGCAGATCACTTAAACAAGTGGAGCGAATTGGTCGCACAAATACCGCCTGGTGGCTAACAGTCGCGCATTTGGCATTGACGAAGTTTATTATTAATTTTCGAAAGAGCAACAGTTGACGTTATCGGAGGCAATAATTTATTCAAACACTATTTTAAAAACTGTGAATCATATTCCCGACATCTTAAATCAAAAGTTGTTTAAAAAATTGTGAATTACATTCTTATTCCAGACTTCTAAATGTCTGAAGCTTGGTCCGTGCTATAAGGTTCAGTGTGCTATTGTATCAAGTTGCACAGGTATATGCATACACCTGTATACGTGCAAAGCTGCAAAAAAAACACGATATATTTGTGACTAACTAGCGACAACACCACATATATTTCGAAAGTCAGTGACATCACCTCGAGGTCTTAAAAAAAGATGTCGCTGAAACCGAGCACTGAGCCGACATTGGTGTGTGTATCAGAGGCGTGTGCTGGGAACGTCACAAAAAATTGGGACGCGCGCAAAGATACAGAGAAAAAGACTCAACGCTCGCAGCGCTTAGTTGGTCGAAATTTTATATATATACACATACATACTTCATACCGTGTATATACAGTATCCCGCCCGCAGAAATCGGCGCCGCGCATCACGAAAACGGGCGCCAAAAACTTTTAAGCGACATTTTATATCTAGATGATGACAGCGCGGTAAACTGCGAACGCTGAGGGGTGGAGTGACTGGGGTGGTGGACAGAGGACACAGACGACACTACGCTGACGGGAGAGAGTGAAGGAGCAGGGTATTCTTTAACGATGAATACGCCCTGGGCAGAGCTCATTTCCTGCATTAGCATTTGCCGTTTGATTAGCCAGAGCTTGCTTAGTTTTGACTACTACTTTTGTTTTAGCACACTTTGCTGTTGACAACATTGTTCAATTACAGAATAACCTACCCCTCAACTTTAGAATGGAAAACACTGTGGGATATTCATTATCTCAAGTTGATGCTTTAGTCCTCGCACCGGGAATCGAACTATTACACCAAGAGCTCAATTGCTCTACGGCATCAACCTAAAAAGTCAATTAACAATTTCGTAAAAGGTGGAAATAAATTGATTGATTCTAAAAAATAAAATCATTTTGTATGCTAATCGTTGCACAACAACCCCAAGAATCACTTTACCGATGATCAATAGTTAAATTTACAGTGATCGAAATACGTTCTTCCGTTCTTCCCGTTCTTCACGGGAGTTGGTTTTTAGTATTTTTTAAAATGCAATTAAGGATAAGTAAAATAGGATGACTAATGTTGAAATAAATGCTGAAATTCCACTCACTCCAAATTGAATGGGTTGGCGATGGGCCTCTGCGGCCCCCTTAAAAAGTCACATGGGCGAAGAGCACGGCAGCGGAATTTTCGAGGCTCTAGATGGTCGTCCTAGAAGCTGCCTGGAGGAGGCCTAAAGGGTGCCGTGTACATACGACGCTTCTTATCTGGCATCTTATAAAATAGGAAACTCAAAACGCGCGAACGCGATACTGTCGCCAGCAATTTCATCGCCCATACATGGAACAGCTTCGAGCTGTGCACTGTATTTTCCACCGGAGACCTACCACCAAAACAGGGCTATTTTACTTAATGACTTTTACACATATTTTTTATATTACATCAATTTTGGACCACTGGTCAGAGGTTGACTCAACGCACGAATCGTAGGCATCTTATATACAGTGTTCATTGAAGCTATTGGCATGGGCATACGCCGTGTGTCGAGAGATAAGTATGTCGTTATATAGTGCTCTTCTAAACGGTGTTCTTGCATTTTAATTTTTTTAATAATTTTATTTTTAAATCACTAATCTTAACAAAATTCATATAATTTTAAGGAATTAATTCTGTAAACGTAAGTGCCGCAGCCGAGCTTCTTATTTGAGAAACATCTGCCTTCATTAAGCCGACAAATTGGCCAACCAGCAGCCCAACCTCAACACCGTCGACAATGCCATTTGGAACATAATGGAACAAATTGATCCATAATTTGAACGAGTTAAAACAATGATTTGTGACTGCGTGGAATGAAGTTGAACAATCGGTTATTGATACAACAATAAATGGCGCCAGCGTCTTTGCTAACAGAAAACTTTGAGCACACTTTGTCATTGCACTGCATTTATTTGTTTGACGTATGAACAATTAAAGATTTGTAATTTTGTGATCAAATTTCTAGCGAAACATTCTTTTAGGTCACCCTGTATTTTAGTTTCATATGAGCATTTATTTTCTTCTACCTCAACGTCTGAGTCTACAGACTCTG
>JAQGBY010003109.1:0-20347 GCA_034698785.1 Mycogona germanica
CGCCGGGAATCGAACCCGGGACCGCCGAAACCACAGTCAGTCGCTAAACCGACTGGGCTACGACGAGTCGTACATGTGTATAATATGTTAATACAATTTTTATACCTAGCTAGCGCTTCCATTCCCGCCGATATGTAACCACTCTGGTTGATGCTGAAGGTGTCACTGTCGCACAGCGACTGGTAAATGCACGAAGCTAAGGCAATGCTGAGATCTCTGAGAATAAACATTTCGCAATACTTGGAGTCGCCGGGAGTGGGTGGAGTGTGACAGTTGATCACAGTGTGGAGAATGTCGTGAGTCATCGACTATACAATTAAGAAATCAAACAAACAGGTTATCAACAACACAACGGCATATCCTTAAAATAATGAAGACTAGGATGTTATCGCTTTTGTTCAGTGATACTACCAATGATGCACAATTTTAAGAGCAGGACGATTGCTTAACGTGTATGTACCGCGACAAACTGACAATTTTTAACAAAATGTTAATTCGTGAATATGCTAATGCGCAAGTCAAGGGACCAATTAGACGTTACCTGAAGATGTCTGATAGGATCGGTAACCACCGTTTTGTGGCAGGCAACGCTGGCAGACAACAGCGGCAGCGTGGTTGGGAACGGCAGCGGCGACAACAGCTGTCGTTGCGTCTTCTCCTGGTGAAGCTCCTGCAACAGTAGAATCAGCTCCATACGAACCGACGCTAGACCTCCGCCATTGGCTCCGTGGAGACAACAGTAGCTCAGCAGAGTGCGAAGCAGAGTCTGGTTTCCTGCATGACAACAGCGAAACCAAAGACGTGAAAAAGGTTTACAACTAATATACTAAAAAATATAATTTGATGTGGGCCATTTTAGCGACAACAAAATATCACTCTTGAGGAATATTAATGGCAGCATATCAGTTGTACGACCCGTCGTGGCGCAGTTGGTTTATGACGGACTGTTGTTCGGCGGTCCCGGGTTCGATTCCCGGCGCGGGCTTTGGCCCGGGGTACTGGTGAAAACGTGCCCCTCACATAGGGCCTAAGCTCTGAGAGGGGTATAGAATCTTCCTGTTATGACTCGTCACTTCAGTGAATAAAAAAAAAAAAAAAATTTTGATGAGATTTTATAACCTTTAAGCCACCGTCTGCGTCGCTCAGCTCGATGCAATTTTGCTTCAAAGTCCATCTTATCGGCCAACAAAATTTCATGAAGGGTGGGTTTGTCTGCTCCGCGGTGACCGGGCGTCGCCAGTAGACCAGCCTGTTTTTCGCTCTCCTCCAAAATATTGTGGTCAGCACCTGACGATTCAATAGATGAAAACCATGTGATTACAGCTAAAATGCCAACGTTACAGTAATTCAATGGCAATTTACGATTGACTGGTAATTGTATATAACTATTCAATAGTTGTAAGAATCGCGTTGTCCAAATTTACAGATAAAATAACCGACATCTTTTAAAACAAAACTTGGACAAATTATTAGACTATAAAATAATTGCCTTTCTAATAGTTTCAGAATCGCAAAGTCAGTGAGCATAATTTAAAGGAACATAACAGCGGGCATTCTTACTTGGTTTCTGGGATCCGTAGTTGCACAGTACCCGCAACGCCTCTACCTCCTGTTCCAACCAGATGTACAGCTGATAGCGAAGGTGTCCTCCATCCACTTCGAAACCGGTGGCCAGAGTGCCCAGCTCCTCCATGACGATCTGTATGGAGACGAACACAAAATTGTCACGTCAATGCAAAAACGATCAACTATTTTTGTATTTTTAATTTTCTGAAGTGACAGAAGATTCTATATCCCTCTAGGTGCTCCTGCACTATATGAGGGGCACATTTTCGACTAATAAACTAACTAATAAAATAAACTAATAAACGAGAGAGCCCACTCCGGCAATCGAACATAATCAAAATATGCGGTGATCAACCAACCTTTAGACAGGCGATGAATTTTAGCTGTTGTGCCATTATGTCCAATCGCGGGTTCAGGTCAACTGAATCGTCTAATATGTCTGAGAGTGCATCTCCTGTGGCAAAAGGAAAGTAAAGATACACGTATATTACATCACTAGAACAAAATAGGAGCTACCGTAAATATAAAAGAAATGCAAATAACTTCAGTTTCATGGCAAATAAGCCAACGCGTTTTCTTCGCACCTTTGCCTCCTGTCATCGTTGCTTTGGGAGTGATCATGTTGCCATCTCCATTATCAAAACTTTCTTCATCTGGCAGTGTCAAATCCAACGAGTCGTTCAGTCTATTGGTCAGAGTTACCGGCTGACTCCAATCTAATTCGGCTATAAGAAAAAAATATTTCATTGATTGCACCAAGTTCCAAAAATTATCTAGAGAATTTATTTTTCTATCCTAACAGTCAAACATTTAGTCATCGCGTTGACAGATCAGTGACCAGATTAATTGATCATACTTGTTCGAGTGGGCATCCAATCGTCATGATCCAGCGTTCCCGTATCGATGCGACGATCGCCGAAATGGGACGACGGAATGCTGCCCGGACTCTTGAGGGAACCGCTGACGGCGGGCGACACGGAAGGGCTCATCACTTTCTTGGGCAGCTTCGAGAGCACCTCCAGCGCTAGTGCCGGACATCCGGCCTTGAAGTGGGCGTGAGCCGTAGTAAAATAGAGGCGCCTTTCTAAGGGTGTTATAGCGTCGTCCAAAACTATCTGCAATTACCGGACAAAAATTATGAATTATTGCATGCCCGGTTCAAAAACTATACATTGCTAACACACAATTTATTTTAACAGATGCTCACTTGTCTATCGAGAGCCTGACCACGACCCTCCACAGCATGACTAAAGCCAGAGAGCATCACACTTTTCGGCAGGCGGGCGTCCTGAACTGATTCGGCCAACTGCTGCCTTAGGAACAACGGGTGCGTTCGCAGATATAGATAAAAGTTGAACACATTTGGATTGGCTGAAATAAAAATATGAACAGGAATGTCATTAGCTTCGGCACTGATAGCAATCATAAAAACGAATGAAAAATATTTTTAAAAATCATCCTTTGAACACCAAATTTTAAAAAAATGTAGAAATGGTTCGGCGGTCCCGGGTTCGATTCCCGGCGCGGGCTTTGGCTCGGGATACTGGTGAAAATGTGCCTATCATAGTGCATAAGCACCGAGAGGGGTACAGAATCTTCTTGTTGTGTCCGCACTTCAGTGAATTAAAAAAAAAATACTGAGACTACAATTACCATACAACTGGGCACGCCGTTACCAATTCATGGAGTTCAACATAAATAGTGCCCTCGCTGAGATCCGAACCCTGGATGTTCAAATTAAATTTGGTGTCTATGCAATGATATTTGGTTATTATTTGTTTTCACTGAGGCAACGTTCAAACGTTTCATGCTTGTGAATTCATCTACTCGTCGGTCCCGGGTTCGATTCCCGGTGGGTGCTTTCGAATATTCGGTCCCGGGGTACTGGAGAAAATGTGACCCTCGCATAGTGCCTAAGCACCATTCACTGTAGTCCCTGCTCTGTACAGGGGGTACAGTGAATACAGTGAATGGAAACAAAAAGAAAAATTTATTTGGCACATTTTAAAGAAATACCTGAGCTGGAATTGAGGTGACTTCGCATGTCCTCCTCGGCAGCCTTGGGGTGGTTCGATCCGATTTGCACCTGTAGCAGAGTGCTGAGTGCGCTAGGAAAATCTTTCAGCAGCCAGTAGGCCATGCTGCGCAGGAACGGATCGGGATGGGCGTTGCAGGGCTCATAGTGGCTGCCGTCGGCGTCGCAGCCCAAGATGCCCTCCTGCAGCAGGCACTGCAGCGATGATGGACAGGAGTTTAGGTCACCGTCGTAGAGCCTCATGATAACCATGGCCAGTTGAAGATCGTCCAGCTTGGTCAGACACACCTGTGCAAAAAATAATGTTATACCAACTTAGGAAACAGTAAACCAAAGATATGAGCAACTACAACTATGAAATAGTATTGTGGTACGTTTGTCACGTTATATCTTAATGTGATAAATAAATAAATTAAATCTTCGTTATCTTGATCATGTTACTGCTTCAAGCAAATACAGTACATTAAAAATGTTTCACTGACCTTAACGGCATCTGGTAGAGATCCAGACAAGAGGAAAAAAGCCGCTGCATGTTCAAACTGCTGCTTTCCAAGCAATGCGTAGGCATTCTTTAGGGCCGCTTTCCTCCATCTGTCCTGAGTGAAATCGTGATTGAAAAACTGCGTCATTCTGGCGTCGTGTACGGATCTATAAAAAGAGGATACATCAACAATCAGTTTCAAAAATGATCATTCATGATAATGCATTATAGACATGCGCATTATAGACTAAACTATTGTAACGGGAGGTTGCTGTACGACACATAAAAGATATAGATACCTGAAAAGCCCCCAGAGAATGTTTTTCTTTCTCATAGCCAGGTAGAACAGAGCCGAGTCCATCGGATTGCTGTGAGCTTGAAAAGCCGATTTTGCAACCTAAATTTTCAGTATTCAAACTTGTCTTTATAACATGCATAACAAGGCCCAATAAGAACAGAAAAATATGTTGGTCACTTCGAATAAAAATGAAGCTATCGCTACCATCGCTCAGTAAAAATTCGGAAATTTTCAACAAATAAGTTACTCACCTTTTCGACCACCCGCTTGAGGGTGGCGTTGCTGCGCACCCACCAACCGATACCCAATTCCTTCATCTCGGCCCACTTGGGGTTGCCTCTCTGCATGCCAGGAATCATGCTGAGCAACTCCTCCTCGGACTCTGAGTGGAAGGCCCACACTAGATTAGCGGCGCTGATGCCCTGTTTGTGAAGTCGCGCTCGCTCGTAGATCGGAATACAACGCAGAAGGTACGACTGGTGTCGCATGGCCAACAGGTAACGCAAGCCGCAGTCGTCCAGCGAATCTGTGAAGCGGTAGATTCGGAATAATTGAAAGACTGTCGAGTTAACCACCATTTCGAATAGCCAGTATTCTGATAAAAATAATGTCTGAACTCGAAACAAAACTTGATAAAATTGTTAATCACATACTACACCAAAAAATTGATATTACGAATGTGCACTTACCGGCAGAGGCTCCAACCGATTGTTCAGAATGTGAGGTCGGCGCTAAAATACACAATTGATACGTTACGTTACTAGTTCAAACAGTGAAGAAGGAAATTGGGCACCAAAAAGAAAACCAAATTCAGTGTTACCTTCTTTGACGCCACTAATACAAAATTTATCGGAAAACTCATTGTTGAAGGTGGCTACCGTGTCGGCCAGCGCCAGGAGATGCATTTGGTCCAGACTCGACAGCCCAGGTAAATGAGTGTGAGTCAGCAGTTGCGTTAGAATTCTAGCCTGAAATCGAGTGAATCTATTAAATCTGGAAATAACACACGGCTTTGCCAAGCACTGGGTTCGAGGAAGAAACACTTGCGTCAACTCACCTGTCGAGATCCGAAGCAGGACAAATATTGTCTTTCCCCCGACAGAGACCGTTTACGCTCTTGTCCCGAACTTTCGTCGGCCAAAATGTCGTCGAGTGTTTCGTCGGATTCTACAGTGATGCTATCAAACAGGCCCCCGTAACCCTATCAAAGAATATTTTATCAATTTATTATGCTATTTCATTTTACTGAACTAGTTAAACATATCGCGCGGAAAAACCCAGTATATCAACAAATATTTAAATGCATTCTAAGATTCCAAACAAATTTACAACTGTGTTATCGTTCACTAACTTCACCCACCAAGTTTCACTAAAAAAAAGTATTAATTCCTTGCTTTAGGAATTTTAACCCAACAATTTAAATTATGATTTGGTTACAACGCAAAGATTGGCCACAATGTAAGCACAGAAAACCCATTAGCCATTCCACACATAAATATTTTATTCGTGCACTCACCTTGGTACGATCACCCTCGTTGGATGATGGCAGCACGACTTCCTTGTCAGCTGCCAGGAACGTAAAGAGGGGCAGTGGTGGAATCGAATTGATCTCCACGTAGTCCAACTGCAGGTCCTCTGACACGACGGTTGGGTGGCTCTGCGGGTCCATGGGACTAGAGCGCGGTGGCACGCTAACGGACATTGTGCGCGAACGTGACCAGTTGCGCTGAAGCCCACCACCAGACACGCTGCCACCGCCACCCTGTGAGCGCCCCCTGGATTCTGACGCCGGCGGATCGGCCACGCTGGAGCCAGCCAGGCAGCGAACAAGATGCACAAGAATGGCCTTGACACGGCGGATCTTGCCAAAGTTTAGCAGCTCCATCAACTGCTTGGGATGATATTGGGGCAGCACCGGACACGCCACACGGCTGGCCTCGAACAAACCATAGTCAGGAAGAGCCTCAGCCAGAACATTACTGTCGCTAAGTAAATAAATAAACACAATTAGTAACCAGATATATACAGCGCGGTGAATAATACAATTAATACGCAGTTGGTTTATGACGGACTGCGGTTCGGCGGTCCCGGGTTCGATTCCCGGCGCGGGCTTTGGCTCGGGGTACTGGTGAAAATGTGCCTCTCACATAGGGCCTAAGCTCTGAGAGGGGTACAGAATCTTCCTGTTCTGATCAGTGAATAAAAAAAATAAATAAAAAAAAAATTCTAGCCAGGTTTTGCAATAATTAGATGGAGTCATTCGATTTCATGGTGGAATTAAAAAGATTTCCACACGAGACCCGTAAAATATGTACGACTCGTCGTATCCCAGTAAATAGTGACAAGACTAGCTCGGTGACCCCGCGTTAGATTCCCTGCTCCTGTTTATTGAATTCCGGGGTACTTGTGAAAATGTGCCCCTCGTATATTTTTTATTTTTTTAAAAATGCACTGTAGTGTATATCACAACAGGAGTTTCTGTGCCCCTCTCGGTGCTTAGGCACTATGTGGGGCACATTTTTACCAGTACCCCGGGATCGAAATAATCGGGAGCCCGCGCCGGGAATCGAACCAGAGACTGGGACATATTGATGAATCACCAAAAACGGTACAGAAACGTTAAAAAAAGATTCGGGATTTTTAAGTCAACTGTTGGCCTATTTCAGGTAGTGCTCTCCCTGACCCACTCACTTGAAAAGGCTTTTGGACAAAAGATCCCGTTTCTTCTTTGCGTCATTGCCAGAGACGAGATTGGACGACAGAGTCTTAGCTGGCATTAATCGCAAGTGGGAGGCCTCCTGAGCCAAGTTTAAAAGATCCTTGTCGGTCAATGTTCTGTTGTCGATGCTGTCGTCGAAGCCAGTCGCTTTGTCGTGACTCGGAGCATTATCGACATCTAAAAATATACGCAAATATGTAATCCGTTGGTAAATATAGTAAAAAAAATGCTTATTTCCTAATGCCATGGCTGCTCAACATTTTCTCGGAGGACTGTCTCTGCTCATTTGAACTATCGGAAGAGGATTTTCACGAGTTATTTTAATTCATAAGTTATTTAAGAATTTCCCCACAGCATATATAACACTGGCATCACAAACTTAGGTCCAAGTTAATTTTTAAGCATGTTATGTTATGTTAAAATGTTTAGAATTTCCACAGAAAAACATAATAGCAAGGAAAACTTACCAGTGTCTTTCCACTGAGAGTATACGTGCATCTCATTGTCCATGCCCACCACAAGGATACCGTCACGCACCCAAGAGATCTGCATGGGCAGCGGTGGCAGACCGTCGGCTGTAACTAGGTTCACGCTCTGCACCTTCATCCAGCGCACCTCCTCCGCGTTGTACATGGGCACCACCATGGACGAGGCCTTTTTCAGGATAGGACGACTGGTACCGCGCGAGTCCTTCATCGCCTTCAGATTGGCCTGTGCGATATCGCTTCCGACGGCTGTGAACAGGAGCACCTGGGAAAGAAAACAAAACATGTCAATTGATTCAGTAAATTCATTCAAAAAATTATTTAATTGAGAACCACAATTTGTTTTGAAAATTGAGTTTCTCTTTAATCAGCCATCTGCAAAAGAAAAGAAAACTTTTCAATTTCAAAAGCAATTCAAATTGCTTAAAATTTGTGTGACAACTCACCGTGGATCCGACACCGATGGTAAGAACGTGGGATCCGTCTTCTGTGGACACCCAGTCCAGCTGGACCAGATGTTTTTGCGACAATGGAAACTGGTTGCCCTTCTCGCAAATTGTTTTGCGTAGTGTCTGCAGGGTGCTGAAGCTGGGCACGGCGATCAGTCCGTGTAGGTTGGCGCAAACGTGATCCACTTCGCCACCGTTGAGGAACAAGTTGGGCACCTCGTCGTTGGAGAGAGTGCGTACGAGGTTAGTGAGCGACTGCTTCTTGCGCTCCAAAATGGACGGATCGTTTATGTAGCGCATGTCCACCGGGAACTTTATCTCAGGCAGCTGGATGTTGCGTAACTGGATGGTGTCCTCCAGGATCCACTCTGACCCGCCGGTCGACTCACACTCGTAAATGGCCACACACAGGTTTACGTAGCGGTTGTGCGGGTTCTCAGACTTGGGACGCGTGAATGACTGCCCGTGCTTATAGGCGCAAGCAATGCGGCCGCTATATGCCACGCTCGCATTAAGCAACGTACCTGTTAATAGGGACGACAGACAAACAAGATAAATATTTTAGTACACATTTCCAATCTCAAGAAAAATTGTCTTGACGTAATGTAAATCAAATTTCGTAACGCCCTCCTTCATGTGCTCACCGGTTAAAATAGCAGTTTACTCTGTTCAACATTTTTTGAAATGGTACATTTTTTCAAGAGGACTTTTATTTTTCATCTTAACTTTTTTTTATTTATTTATTTATCAACTTAAGTTTTACACAATCTTTTAATAAAACAGTGTCCTTTTTTATTCATCATCAAAAAATTAAAAATTAAAGCCCTGTATTGATTCAACAAATAAACAAAATTCTAATAACAAAATTAAGGGTTCAAAGCAGATTCGCATTTGATGTCTCTGAATGTCGGGTCAACAATAATCGTCTGAAGATTAGTCACAATAATTCTCAACGTGTCTCAGGCCAACCAAAACAAATATTTTGTTGCAGCACGATAGCGACACAATACTTCTCATACTGTGACACTTGCTTACCGGGAACATCTATTTGGCTGGACTGCTCGTTGTTGATCATCATCTCCCATTCTTTCCATTCGTACTTGCGGTCGTCCGACGGAACGTTATTGTTATTGTTGGATGCGGACGTGGCAGCAGGAGCGACTCCAGCACTGACCGGTGGCTGGATCACGTTGCAGCTCCAGAAACGCACTGAGCCGTCCGAGCAGGCGGTGCAAATGAGATAGGGAGCGAAACAAGCCGGATAGATGGAGGAGGAGCTGAGATGACCAGCGGCAGGGGCCGCATGAATTATCTCTACGTCTTCCGGTAAAGACAGCGTCTGGGTGCACACCTGCGTCAGAATTACAGTCCAGACAGCATTAGGATGACGCATAAATAATAATTTATTTAAATTATATACATTTAAAAAACTCAGTCACAAAGTAAACGAGGTAGTAAAACTAATTTAGGAACTTAATCCTATAAACATCCAGAATGCGTTACAATCCACAATTGACAATCTACTTCGGATGTATATCACTGCAGGAGTTTCTGTACCCTTCTTAGTGCTTAGGCACTATGTGAGGGTCACATTTTCACCAGTACCCCGGGATCAAATAATCGAGAGCCCGCGCCGGGAATCGAACCCGGGACCGCCGAACCGCCGAGACAAAACGAAATTCTAAACAATGGTCATTTCAAATAAATGCAATGGCAGTTATGTCATGGCAGCGCTAGAAATAATTTCTCCCTAAGGCGGTATTGTACACATAAATAAATTATTACTGCTGACATAAAGAGGGTAGACACATAAAACGAAGATTGCCACTATTACACAATGCCAGAGAATTTTTGAAGTGTTAGTTTGTATGATGAGAAGAAAAGAGATTAGTGGAGGGATTGTGCATTGTTAAAGGTTAGGTTAGTCATCCTAGCAGTACAAAAGCCAGTCCCACCTTGGTAGTGGAGATGGCGACCGGCGATACCAAGGCAGCCTGACTCTGCCCTTCGCCGTCGATCATCTCTGATCGACTGGAAGCGCTCGAATCGTCACCTTCGATGATGATGTTGCTGTCCGGGGCATACACCATTCCCTCTTCGTCATCTGCCGGGGGAAGATATAGAATGTCTCGATAAGAATTTTGAAAATTTATTTCATTCAAACAAAGCACTTCATTATTATATTGTCATTTTAACGCTCACATTACACATATTCACCAAATATATATATATTTTTTTTAATTCACTGAAGTGACGGGTCACAACAGGAAGATTCTGTACCCCTCTCAGTGCTTAGGCACTTTGTGAGGGGCACGTTTTCACCAGTACCCCGGGCCAAAGCCCGCGCCGGGAATCGAACCCGGGACCGCCGAACAGCAGTCCGTCATAAACCAACTGCGCCACGACGGGTCGTTATATAACGATAAAAAATACATATCAACTAAAACTGCTATGTGTGAATTAAAGTCAAATTTTTAAAGAAATAACACAAGCATGTAATATCCAAAATTCCTACTCTATTCAATAAATAAAAATTCTACCGTGCGATTCTACCACAGAAATAAATCTATTCTACCACAGATACAAACTAACTAGTAGTCGTACACTCACCTTGCCCACTAGGTTGTGAAGCAATGACAATCCTCCACATGTGCAGGATGGAGTGGACGCCGTTTTTCTCCAAAACAACCAGATAGAAGGGCTCCTCGAATATGGCTGCGTTGTGCAAGTCAACGATGGCACTGAGGGTGGGCTCCAAGAAACTGTGGCTGTCCTCCTCACCCACCCGCTCGCCAGTTATTAGTTGCTCCTGGAACACGTGCAGCAGTTGTGTGTTGTGCCAGTCCTATTTTGGCAAGAACACGTATACATGATCAAGCGTATCAAGCGAAAAAAGTTTAAAGAGCATAAATCAGCAAGGATCTAGAAAATCCTGCTTACATGCGTCGCATCCACAATGGGATCCAGCTGGATGATACAGCCAGGTCGGGCCGTTGACTGTTGGCTGATGATGTGGAACTTGTCTTGCAGTGTGGACTGCTTGAAGCCCATGTCCATCGAGCTCGAACTAGACAGACTGTTGAAACTACCCTGGAAAGAAAATAAATAATAACAAACAGATTATGAGGAAATCAGAAACCATATAAATTATTTGTTCGCCCCATTATTTTAAAGTCTTCCTGTTTCGCTTACATGCAAATTATTCTTTCGTTCAGCGCTGAACAATTCTGCCAGAAGGGTGCGGGCATCTATCACGGCTTGATACACTCTCAAGCTCTGACCATCGGAGGCGACAAAACAGGCGCTCGGAGAATTAGATATGCTTCCCAAAGTCGTGCTGTTGTATAACGAATTTTAAAATGTAATGTACAGGAATGCAAATATTTTAACAAAAGACAATGATATAAAAAGTCGAGAAGACTTCTTACTTCATGTCGTCTATAAGAAACGCAATAAGGTTTATTTATATCGTGGTGGTTACCAGCAGTTTATGACTGAATACAAAAACTGATTTCATACCTGGGCAGCAGGGTGGGTATCCACGCTACGTTTGAGAAGGCATTTATCTCGGGAGAGTTGATTCTGGCCAGCTCGGTCACGCCACCAGACTTGCACAGCGGTCCCACCGGATCGATGCGCCACAGGATTAGTTCGCTGCAGAAACCAGAGTGCAGCAGATCCTCGGCAGAGCACGAGTAGGGCCCAGCACCTCCACCGCCAGTGCCGTTGCAGTGTTCGTAAGGACCATCCTCTGGGATGACTCCGTCCACGCCCAGAGGCGACTTGAGCTTGGGCAGATTGTGGTGGCTAGTGGTAAGCAGCAACGGTAGCACCGGATGACAAGTGATGTCGTTGACGCGGAAGCGGTGACCACACACGCGCGCTTGGTGGCCCACGCTCAGCACCTGACATTCAACACACAATCATGAGTCTGTGAAACCAATTTTCAATTTTCCACCATTTTTGTAAACACGCGTGTAAATTTTCAACGTCATCAAACATCAACAACGTCAAATTTATCGAAACAAATTCAATGCTAGTTTTTCAGCAAGTGCTTTTACTTTGAAAAATGAATAGAATGTTTCATTCTTAAATTCGGGTGAAAATCGAAAAAAATGGCAATTCGATTTGCACATGCCTGCGTGAATTTTGTGTTCTCCGTGAAGGTGAGCGTCCACAGATTGAGCGTGCCGTTCTTGTGCTTGGACAGCATGGAGATGGTGGGCGCGAACGGGTTTTCCTGCTGCTGTTGCAGCGTGGCCGCCGGCCCTTGGTGACCGGGGTGCCGCCTGGCGGAGTGGCCGGTGGTGGCGTGCGGCGAGGTGACACCGGCATCGGCGGCTGCCTTCTCGTCGGCGGCGTCGTCCAGCATGGTCTTCAGATCCAGGTACGTCTTGCAGTTGTATAGTGTGAGGTTGGTGCTCATGGTCATGGCGTCACCCAGTGGAAGCGCGTTGGGGATGCGCGAAGAGAAGCTCACCTGCGCCTGGCGGTAGCTGCCTGGAGCGCATTCGTCCAGCCAATCCACTACCCTGCCAGAAAATATTCAAGCGGAAAACGTTAGCCCATACATAAAGTCGCCCAAAATTTGATTGACTAAAAGCAACAGCCAAAACTGGAATAAAAAGCACACACCAAACCAGAAAACTGCCATCCACAGGATGAACACTAAACAGAAGATCAGGGTTCTGCTGCCAATCCCGTAGTAACACCTCAATCTTTCGGTCCAGCGCGTCTCCCAATGGGGTCTTAAAAGTTATGAGAGAAAAAAATCGTTAACATGAATTTGGACAATCTTGTGCCAAAGACTTTACATTATGTAGGGCTGCCACATGTTTTACCGTCGTTCCCATAGAGACGTCCGTACTAATCGAGGAAGAGGAGAGGGTGGATGGAAGGCTCGTCACGCTGACCGGACTGTGAGCTGGGCGATCAGACTCGCCACCTTCCTCTCCAGACTTCTTGCCGGTTGCCAGTTTGTGGCCGAACCCCTTCAGTTTCGCCTTTTTTGATTTCTTTTTCGTGACTAAAATTTAAGAAGCAGAAGATATATTCGAACATAAATGTAAACAAATGATGCCAACGAAAAGTACAACGACCAACATAAGATAGAACCTACAGCGGTTTACAACGATTTTAGTTTAACAAATAATTCCTTTTGAGTTTGCTACCTGAGAATGTAATAGTTTAAACATTTTTTGGGCGTGTGATATTATAGCGCGCGAAGTTTCAAAAAAGCGAAACATTCTTCAGTTGAACAAATAAGTTTTTTTTTTAAAAATCAACATCAATCGCTTAACAACGCTTGTGTCTTTGTGATATCTTGGAATTGACAATTACGCAACAAACAAAATAAAATTATTTGTGGGCACCCTCCTCACCATTAATCTCTTTGGCCTCCTCCCCTTCTTCGGGATCCATGCTCTCTTCCAGTTCTTCGTGGCCGTTTTCCGCCTCATTGCTCCCCGAGTGTTGCTCGCTGAGAATAGCCTTCTCGCACAGATCGTGCAGAATGTGTTCGGCGCACAGCGTGAAGTGCATCTCCTTGTTGTTGAGCCAGTGCAGCACGAAGTTTGGTTCCTTGTGGTTGTCTCGTCTACGGATGCTTGGCACCAAAGGTATATCTGATAAACGAAAAGAATCGACAAATTGAAACAGATGCCACAAAAAGAAGTACCATGATGGATAAAATTAAGTCGCTAATAATAAGAAATCGTATAGAACAATCGACTCACCAGTTTCTGCATTTATGCTGGTGGCCAGATGAAAATGAAAACCGGGAGTAATGCCGGTCCCGTTGATTCCGAAACTATGAAAGTCATGAGAGCTAAGCGTGCTGGGCAGAGATGGAATCGGAGCAGTCAGTAGACCGTTGCTGTGTGGCTGCTGGGCTGCGTGCCTTCGTCGGAAATGAAAACAGGTTCTGCAAAAAGAGAAACAGACAACAAAGTTAATAAGTCATATTAAATTTTCAAGCTCTTCAAATGGAAGGAATGGAAATTTTTCCAATCGCGGTACGACCTAAAAATTAATTATGTTTATCTGATATTACAAAACAAAAACATTAAAACTCACTTCATGTGTTTTAGTCGAACCATGAATTTATGCTTGTGACGATTCATACGGTACTTGGGATTCGCTGATCCCATCGGATCAAACTGTTGCAAATTGATTAGGCCATCATCGGGCAAAACAGTTTGCACCCACAGCCGGCAAATATTATCGCGGCAAGACGAGACAAGCATGTTGGCAACTGATCCTCTGGAATAATCAAAAGGCATATTAAAATAAATATAAATAAATAATTCCACAGACCCTAAGGAAACATTACCATTACTAACCATTAACCATAAATAATTCAATAACCGTAAACCAAATAACCAATAACCGTAAACCATTACTATTGATAAAACCCACCTTGGCATATATTTGCTTGTCTTTCTCCAAGAAAGACCAGTCACTGCTCGCGGGTGAGCTATGTAGATGAACGTGTAACTAACATCGTCCAAGGAACTGACAGACATGCTAGACATGGACGTTGCCATATCAAAGCTTTTGTTGCTTAGGCTGACTGAAAAAGCAAAAGGTCTTAAAAGTATTTAACCGGAACCGGAGAGGGTGATAATTTGATGGCTGATCAATATAGTTATAAACCGAAAAATATATTTAACAGAAACAAATGGATGGAAACACTAACCTGGTTTATACTCATACCAGATTTTCACAAGGCGGTCCTCTTTGCCGGCCGACGCAAACAAGGTTCCGTCGGGTGAAAATTTGAGGTGAAATACAGGGTTGGCAGTTCTGAAATGTCGAGGGAGTTGTTACAAAATGAAACATCAATTGAAAATTCAAAATAGCAAAAGCCTCTGCAATTTAGTTCTTGTTTTTTTTTGCTTCAGAGCAGATTACTGCAACGAGGAGAATTTGTATATGTTTAGAACTCTCTTCATACGAGCCATATTTTTAAAGTCAGATTTTTGATCTCTGATTATTCAGACTAAAACTTACTTGCACTTCCAGATGCACTGCCACATAGTATGCTTCTCTTTGGCGCATTCTTCGTCGCCGACCTGAAAATGAATTCCTCCATTGCTGTCGACCTTCTCCTCGTTCTCTTGCTCTTCCTCGTGCTCGGATCCATGGTTCCACAATTGGATACACTCGCCGCCAGTCAGCAATCGGGTGCCTGAAACAAGAGCAGAGGGAAGCAATCAATAAAAAGAGATATCTCAATCGCGGTGCATCTGCGCTCCAGCAATAAATCTTCATCAATATCACGATTCCCATTCAAATAGTGCTACAGAGTTTCTTTCGCACCTTCTAGATTCCAAGATAGATTGTGGATATGGCATTCGGCATTAAATGTTCCCGTTTGAACCCAACAATAGTCCAATTTCTGAAAAAACAAAAACACATTATCATATACACAATAAACGGGATGAAAATGTTACGGTTGAATTATATGAACTTGCGAACCGACTCGATGAAAAGCAATGTGCAAATCAGGTATTGATATCTCGCGTCATTTTTTTTTTAGTTCCCGTCACACATGCAATTAAAAGGTTGGCACATACAACGAAATAAGTCAGCTCAAAATATTTCACATGAGTCGCACTTACGTGACTGCTATTTTTGTTGATTAAAGGTGTTGGTTCGTATATGCAAACTATGTTGTCATAGGCAGCAGCGATCTAAATGGAAAATCAAGGATGCGTAAAATTAATGCGATAACAATTTTGTCATAAAGCATTGTAATTACTGTCGCATCGATATAAATAAATCAGCGGCACAGCTATAATATTATTGAAGACTTGTTCAAATAAATAGCGCTTCCGCGGAACACTCAATAATGATTTAGTCTTCACATATTTAGTTCAAAGCTTGATCAATTGAATTTATATTGCTAAAATTCGAATCTTAATGAGTGATATTAATTTAACCTTTAAAATCACTACGTAGTATCACTCATGATACTGAACAGTATTTTCATTTCAGCAGCACAGCAATTTCGTGTTCGCCCTAAACCCCCACCAGGAGGCGACCCGGTAATTTTGCCAAGCCCAGGCTTAGTATAAACAACCAAGGTAGGATCTTCAACGTGTACCTGAAATCGTACAGGAACGGGTTCCACGGCTTTACTTCCATTCCGAAGGAAGGCGTGCAGAGGAATTTCTCTCGCCCAAAAAATTCCGAATTTCTCGGTCGGGATCGAACCCGCGATCATGGGAATAACAGTTCGACACGCTAACCATTACGCCACCGATACCCTCTAAACTACTATTTAAAAATGAATTAACTAGACTAGAAAAACCGTGGGAACTGACGATACAACTATGACGATGACGATTCACACATTCAACAAAAACTGCATTTCAATTGATAAGAGTTCGTTCTGTTTCTAAATCATATATCGAATTATATATTGATTGGAACGGATAATCCGGGACACAATACAGACATGGAACACAAATCCGAATAGGGTGCACTCTGCTAAAAGGGATATTTTTTGCTATGGAAACAAAGAACATTATTTTCAGAAGCGGAGGTTACTAGGGCAATCGTGCACAGGAGATTTGGCTCTTATAAGATGTAGGAAGTCAATTAAATGCCAGGGACAAAGTAATTTCTCTGACAAAATAGAAAATGTTAAGTTGATTAACGTACACGTTTTGTTAAAGGTGCGCCTGACTGCACTGAGCCAACGAGTTAAGTTCTCCATTAAAAAAAAAAATAAAGACAGTGCATTGCATTGCTGCCACTAGACAATTCTAAATAAGGCCACTGATGCAAACACTTAATTTCCGCAACATAAAAAGATGCTGCGGTTACAGTTTTCCTAACGCTTATTTACTTAAGTATAATATGGACCTAGTCCAGGTCACATTGGCCTCAAAGCGCTGCCAACGACGCACGGCGGATTTGAATATCTTCTCTACAAGTATACACTAACAAAAATAAAAATATGTCCAGGGTAGGAGTGTGCTTTCAACAATTTCAAATAATTTTTAAGTCGTCAATACTTCTACGATAATAAAATAAACTTATATTGTTTAATACTTCTACGCTTCACCAGGTGAGATTTTGTGAAAACTTGTAGCATCAAAATTGGTTTCGAAACAAATGGGTGAAATTTTTTAGTAGTCAATTTATAATAGCAGACTATTCATTCAATCTATCCGATTATCTGAAAAATAAAAAATGCATGCGACGCAAAAAAGGGGAAATTATTTTTATTTTGGATTATTGATGGGTGTTAAAACAAAATTTTTACAACCGACTCCAGCATCAGGTGACTTCGCATGTACTACAACGTAGTCGGATTAAAAAGTCGCTGGGGTTAAACAGCGTAACATACATAGCACCAGAAACGCCATATCGATCGCGTCGGCCGACAAATAAGACAACGATTAGGGCATTACTGTCCTCCATAATATACGTCAAGAGCTCGTTGGTGGCTGGCTATACACCACATAATAACACCAACCATGAGCAGACAGCGCCGCTCCGATCGTTATGAAAATGATCCGGCTAGAGCTACAGACTCCGTGTGCCGGTATACACTTTCACATGAATATCGAAGCTGAATTTTGGAGTCATTTTGTCACTTTACTTTCCGGCGGTTGCTTCTGCGGTGGTAACCGCTCATGATAAATAATAAAGAGTGCCCACCTATCGCCCACGCTGTAGCACTCTAAAACACGGGAGCACAGGAGGCTCCATTTCAGTGTTTGGCATCACCATGGTTAGATTATGGAGACTTTATATACTTTTCGACCGCGTTTGTTAAACGAGTAGGGCAGCTCGGATCGAAAACAAGTTTCAGAATCTAAAATTAACTGGGATATTCGTTTCTTCGAAAATCTTCAGCCCCCTTCATTGACGACCTCCCACCATGCTCCAAAGCATTCCTGCGGCGACAATGGAATCGATAATGATAATCATCCTCCAAATAGCGCAACCTTGCCCACGGATCACAAAACTGAGCCCCGCACCCGTCCTCAATTCAACTTTATTTCCAGGAATTATTCGTATCATACTTATCTAGAAGAAATGGGCGTTTCCAGATGAAGAAATTATCGCATACTCATGAAAACAAAGTCAAGATTTTTTGCAGGAAAAGACAATGTCAGCGGAGCACGCCGTTGGGGGCATTTTACGAGCGTATCGTAATTATTCTGACTGCTTAATTCAAAAACCGTAAGCATAAAAGCTTGGTTCTCTTCCTGGAAGCCATTTATTAGGAATTTCAGAACACAACTGCTGTTCAAGACTAGTGTCTCAAGTCTAGGCTACACAGGTCACCCATGGGACTGGGGGGAGAACGCTGGTGAGACCCTCAGCACAGCATCAGAGACTAGTGTATCTCAATAGCTACTTCTGCCAGAGCCACAACGAGTAAAACCAAATACACTTTGGAAATGTTTTAATGAGTTAATATTTAACCATTTAGAAGAAAAAATCGATCAAACTGTTACTTCATTCTTTTTCTCAATTGATAAGGACACTCAAATTGAGATTATCTATTTAAAATAACAAATCCGTGTGACACATATGCAATCGTTTTATCAATTAGTAGCTATACAGGTGTGAGGCAACATTTTATATTTGTTGCGGCCATAACTGATTTCTCGATTAATTGTAGAGCAAAGTGCTAATTAATCGATGGTATAAGCTCCGCGTTTACATTAATTTTGTACCAGGTGGCGGGGACCAAATGACCACATTTGAAATGGACGACATACCTTTAATTTTCTAGATATCGGGATGAAAAAAAATCACAATTTAATTATGAAATTCCAAGTGCTTGGGCGCGGTGTCTCGTTGAACGTCGTGGGCTCTCCTTAACGGACACGATCCACATTCTCGGGTGTCACCACAGCTGGAACACGTGTAGGGGGGTCATTGGGACAACAAATAGTGTTAACGAAAATGTTCAACCCACTTAGAAATTGAACGGTTGTTCGGGAGAGTTACAAGCGGAGCGAGGTTGAAATGTGCCCGGAAGGCGCGCCGTGTGACCGAACGAACGATGTTGAGCGCTCCAACGGGTCATGGTAATTAGGCTACAGAATGAGGGATTGAACGACCTTCCCCAAACTTGTACGACTCGTCGTAGCCCAGTTGGTTTAGCGACTGACTGTGGCTCGGCGGTCCCGGGTTCGATTCGATCCCGGGGTACTGGTCGTGACCCCTCGCATAGTGCCCAAGCACCATGAGGGGTATGTAACGCCTGTAGTGCGGTTGACAGGTTGATACAGTTGATTAGTTAGATAAAAACTACGCCTTTTACAACTGTGGTAATTTGGTCTCCGGCACCCTGTATATCGAAAAGCTGATCCTTGCTGTGACGCAATACAGACTCACGCTAAAACCAGACGTGCCTGTATGCAGTCTAGAAAATATTTTAATCCTGGTATTAAATGCTCACTGTCATCGCCACCAAATTTTATTTGCCAGTGTAGACCTACTTCCGCATCAAGTTGCATAACTCAAAACACAAACACATTCCACTCATGATCAGAATTGATATGGGCCATCATGGTTTCGCGCATCACCATTGATTGCTACGTAATTTCCAGACTAGCCGTCTCTGAACAGAATCGCTCGCACATAATCCCAGTGGGTTCGATTCCCAGCGCCGCGTGGTTATTCAAAGCGTAAATACCCCAAAGACCTTCTCGGCAGGTTCAAGCAGAAAACGTTTACAAACACACACTTAATCAAATTTGCATACTATATCGAATTTCATTCGAGTAACACGACACGGGCTACCGAGAGCTTGCCGCCAAACGGCTACATTCGTGAATGTAAATAGTTTGCTGCACGATATTTATTGTACAGGGTGGCTTAAAAAATAACGTTTCGCTAGAAATTTGACCATAAAATCGCAAATTTTTAATTTATTCTATTAAAATTTAGTACACATGTTAGTATTTCCTTTCTTTATGATGTTTTTTTATTTTTAAATGTAATGGCAGCTTCTGCAAATGCACAGTGCGTGTTTACATTTTTAATTTCAAACAGAAATACTGAAAACTCAAGAGATTCTCATCAAATTTCCGAATTTACATACGCATTCAGACGCCGGCATTTATTTGGATAACAAATTGGCTCCGCATATTACCTGCACACGGTGTGGGGGTTGTGCGAGTCGACTTACGTCATGAGCAAGCGCATTAGGTTTTTTTTTTTTTTTTAGTTTCCATCAACTGTAGTCAACCGCACTACAGGCTTGCTTACGTCCCCCTCATGGTGCTTGGGCACTGTGCGAGGGGGAACGACCAGTACCCCGGGATCGAAATTTTCGAGAG
>JAQGBY010003110.1:0-20346 GCA_034698785.1 Mycogona germanica
CATACGAAAACAAATAAAACAACCTATCTATCGGAAGGACACAATTTCTTAGCCGCGAATTAAATTCCAAGTTAAACGGGAAACTTGTTAACGAGTTGGGGCCCTTGTGTCTTGTTATGGACCGACCACCTTTCGGATCAAGGCTGACTGACGTTAATTGTTTTAACCAAACGACCGTTACTAATTTCATACGCGCGATTTGAAAACTTTAATTTCCCTTCTGTAAATCCTTTTTAGTGTTAAGATTACGTCGGGACATGAGTTTCGTTCTGAAAGAATGCTTTTCTGATTTATGGGCCAACATACTTATTTTTTTAGTAGTTTATTGCGGATTGAAATGGCTAACCAGGTTTTTCTTACCGAGTCACGAAAACGTTGCTGCCCTGGGACAGTCGGCAATATATCTGAAATCACGCGTAGTTTGTCTAGTTAGTTGGATGACGAGCAGATTTTGCCCAGGGCGCGTCAGTCAGCCTTTCCTATTCGCAAACCATTGAAACTTGCGTGGTATTGTCTTGTTTACGAGGACATGACGTAGCAGCACACGCGTAATCTGGCATCCTCCACACAGTCTCCTTGGTCATAGAACAATTCTCTCGGCACTTGGGAAAAACTGGTGAAAGCCATCGTGTTTGGAAAATTGCAATAGAGATTTCGCGTCATTGTGTGTACTCCATTAAAGGAAGAAAACATTCACTAAGAAGTGCATGTATAGTTTGTGTACGTGCCCGCTGTGTTCATCCATTATGTGTTTACAAAAGCAATGGTTGGTGACGAAACTTCTGAAAATAAAAACTATTCGTTTTTCGATAGGATGAGGAGTCCTCTTGAGTCCTTCTTGGTGAATTACGCGAAAGTTAATTTTTAACCTCGAGGGAACTACATTTAAGAGCATTACAATGACATTAATTCTGCGTATTTATGGTTTTTTGTTTTTGGAAACTGCAAGTGATCAGATCGTTAGTGTGACGTAGTTGAAGTGGTCTCTGGTAATGGTTAGTTCAGATGTACTGAGACTAAGGATGGTTGTCTGTAGGACTGCCTCGGATCTTTGTTACTATGATCTAGACGATCCCGATCTTGACCAGACGTTAGAACTTATTCTAAATCCTCGCCAAATTTAGTGTAGTCTTTGAATATTTCTTTCAACTTATCTTGCCACAACTTATGTTATATGTCAACTAAGTTATGATAATGTATAATTCGGCACTGTCTTTCTCCTGTTATTTTTTTTGTTAAATATTAAATACAAAATTATTCCGGTCCGAAAAGGATTGAATCAACAAATAATTGAATTAACAAAATACAGAAAGAACCTAAACAGGATTGAACATCTTTGCTAATAGTAGAGAAACAATGCAGTCACCAATTTTCTATTCTCTCATATGGCTCACTTGATTCTCATTCTAGGATTTTTTTCAAGAGAATTTATCTCCTCTTTTCCTCTCCGAATTTAGCTTGCATGTTCTGAAGTGCTGAATTTGAGTCTGCCGTCCTTGTAATTACCATAATTTTGGATGGAGAGAGGTGTATTTGTGTGCGCGCTTATTGACCATTGACCAGCTACGAGGAAAAATCTCCTGCCTATAGGAAGACGTGGTTTTAATATCTGTTATTTGCATTTCGGTTGATTTGCCTCGAGCCGAAGCCTTGGGATTATCTATCGGACGTGAGGACATGTGTGCAAAATGACCAGTGTCGGGGGACACAATTTTGTAATAACCGGTCATTATCTCTGTCACTCTTTCTCGAGCTTCTGTGTTTCTTTCAAAAAAGAATTAGACGCCATGTGGAAATATTAAAAACCATATTCATTTTCATATCTTTTGTTTTCGGTGCACATTGTTACCGTCCAGGTTTCACGTTTGACATGGCAGATTCGTTCGTGTTGTCGGATTGTTTGTCCCGAAATGCTTTTAGGGATTAGATATGCCGGGCGGCATTTGTTCCACATGGTTTTGGATTTTCTTCTTTTCCTGGTGCGAATTTGTAGAGTTTTGAGAAAGGAATGGCATCGGGTGGATTCGCACTTACACGTTTTAGTTAAAGACGATTCAATCTGTATTGTTGTCGGCGTAACAGATTTTGTCGCGTAACTTTTGTCGGAACAATCTTTACAATTTTTATATTTTCAATCGTTGTCTTTCGCTTAGTCACACGCACAATTCCTTGGGTGTTGTGATTGTTTGAAGCCGCATACAAAATCTGGGCCGCCTTTATCCCTAGTTGGCGCATTTTTTGTCATTAATGGTGAAAAGTGTAATTATCTTCGGTAACAGCGCTTAGTTCGAAAAATCCCAGCAGGAAAAAACCCTTCGCGAGATTGTTCTAAAAACCAATCGACGAACCAAAATCCTCTGAAAACATCCACGCATTAACCAAATATTTATTTGTGACAGTTATATGTGTGTGTAGATTGTATTTGGACCGCCATTTTGATTTTTTTAAATTACATTTGTGAGTAATATACCAATCTTATGAGATTTTGTTTCTTGCCGCTTAAGGATTGGCGAGACTTGTAAGTAAGCTTATATCTGTTTTCATCTCCTCTTATGTATTGTAACTGAGGCGTGATGTCTGTTAATTTTTTGAATATTCGAAATCCGCTCAAATTGTTGTTGCTTTTTTTGCGGTCCAGGAGGAGCAGAATCGTGGAAAACAGAACTGGGAGCATCTCAGTGACGAGTTGCACGTACTGATCACCGTGGAGGACACGCCCAACAGATCGGCAGTCAAACTGCAGCGAGCTGTCGAAGAGATTAAGAAGCTGCTGATCCCGGCGGTACGTTGGTCTTTTAAGAAAAACAAACAAAAACAATGGCATCCTGAAAAATAATCTGCTTCCAGCATCGTCATTCCATTCCAATTTGCCTTTACTCCCTTTTATATACTCCCTTTAATAATGACTTTAGTTTTATGCTTGAAAAGACATCTCGCTAACAAATCACAAACAAACATGTCGCCTTTCTTTTAGGACACCATACTAAATCTACTAGTTAATCGCTCTATCAGTTTTAGCGGATCAACCTGGCACGAATATATATGTGGTACCTGCAAATGTTGCCAACGCTTTCGCGAACTAGCGAGGAAGTTTTTTGTGGGAGACTGTAACATGCCGTATGGTGTTAAAAATATGGCGTTCGAAACTCGAAAACATCACCTTTTGAGATAAATCGCTGTTGTCTGGCGTTACGCTAAATTCTTTTACCTTAACTTGAGCCTTGGGGGTATGTGCAACATTCTCTTTGGCAAAAGTGTCAGTATTTTTTGGCATTGAGCCTGGCGAATGGTGCTAGTGATATTTTATCGTATTTTTTGATTACCGTAAAATTTAATTTGGCGTTAATCTTCGCCACTAAAGATGCCAAGGATCAAAAATACTTTTTAAATAGATTGAATCTTTGTTTAAATATGCGCTGATGTCGCATTATTTTTGTGAGTTGTCATGTGTGTTAACTCAATCACGAATACAATTTTTTTTAATGGAACCATATTATAGGCCGACGGCGAAGACGAGCTGAAGAAGAGACAGCTTATGGAGTTGGCCATCATCAATGGCACCTACAGGGACAGCAGTCTTAAGAATTGCCTGCGTAAGTATACAGGTTGTGTTGTGGTGACGGTCGCAGCCGAAGCAGGGCGAGCAAAAAGAGAGGCAAGACGAGAAATTGAAGCTAATTTACATGTATTTTAAAATTGTCCCCAGAATGGTGCAACTTATCCATGAGGACCGAAATGTACTTCAGCTTTCATTTATTGACCAACAATGTGTTTTTAGAAACTCTGTTCGAACAGTTTCTATCTACACCTAAAAAACGGCACTCATATTTCACATTTAGGAGAAAGATTGTTTTGGTCACTAAAAATATCTCGATTTCGTTGGTTTGCCCGATTACATTTTTCGAAATTAAGCGCTGACCTGCTTCGCTGCGGCTTTTTTTTAAATCATGAAGATGAAAGATTAAATGGTGAAACCCTATCCGTAAAGCAACACCTGCTGTCTTGCGCATGTCGAATAACGTTTTCAGAGCTGCTTTCCGTACTGCTTTACGGAAAAGGTGTGTTCCATAGCTCTACGTGCATGTGTGCATGTTTTCTTTACCACGAAAGGAGAGGACCGAAGACGTTTTGTCCACATTATAGGAAACAAAAAAGTCCAGATGATCAAACGCCGCGGCCTAGATGCCGATCGAATGATGTCGAACAAAAATAATCCTAATTGCTAAAAAAAAAGTTCTAAAAGAAATCCAACGAATAATAATTTTTTACCCGTTCGTTTCTTAGTCTCCAGCCAAGAATATTTTGGCAACCCGGCGTCCTGGTGCCAGGGATTTCGACAGGCCTGTATTAATGGTACGATGTTGTCGTTGGTAGTGGCCTTGATCGTCAAGAGACATTTGGGGGATTGGGGGATTTTACTACAGGTAGTGGCGGAATCGTGGACATTTGGCAAAATAATGTAATTTTCCCTGTGCCTTTTTTGTGCAAAGAATTTTTTTAAGTAATTTTGTGATTACGGATATTTTTGCTGTCTACAAAAAAATTTACTTTGACAGTCGTGTTAAATTATTTCGAGGGTCACGAATTATAATAAATAAAAATATTTTGAAAGAACCAATCAAAATTTGATAGTCATCATACCTTGATACTGCGCACCTGAAAAAAATGTGAGACTGATTTACTCGTGTGAGCATCTGTTGTCTTGTCTTAACGAAGTGTCCTTTTGTTTTGTGGAGATCTGTTGTGGTGGTTGGGTGTTTCGTGTTTTGGTGGCGACGCTTTCTTGTCTGTTTCCAACTGTTTGGACAAAAATTGTTCACCAGAAATGATTAAATGGGTAAATTATACAGCTACTAAAATAAAAATTGAGGCATCCATTATAATTCTCCGTATTAATTATTTTCTAATAGATTGGAAAGTGAACATTGGTAATTTATAATTATGTACGTGCCTGGATTCTCAAAAAAAGTTAACAAAGCCCTGGGCAGGGCAGGAAAGGGTTAAATGTGTGGTTGACTTAATCCATTTCGTCATTGTTTCTAATAACTCGTGTTTTGTTCGTACAGAAGAGACGACCAGACTGCTGGCTCCTCCCATGACGCTAGCCACGTCTCTCCGCTCGCCGTCTACGCCGCTGGGGGCGCCACTGATCCTGTCGCCGCGCATGCCCATGGGCAGCCAACTGTCCAACGGCATGGGACCGCCGCCACTCATCGCCCCGGGCGAGGCTGGCCTCCTGTACGCGCCCTACGCCGACTACCACCAGTACGCCACGCTGTCGCCGGCGCTGCTCGCGGAGTACCCGGGCGATCACACCGGACCTGGTGGGTTATTTGCACGTTAAGTATCTTCCCCTGGTTGGGGGAAGATGCGCTCTCTCGATTGAATTTGCTAAGCAATTTATCTTTTGATCATTTTTTTTTAATTTTAAAGCATTTTAAACGAGCCCTAATCAATCCTTTTGCCCTTCATCCCGCCTCCCCACACACATGTTTTCCAGAATACGCATTTTTTTTTTCCAACTGACCACCTTTTTTGTTTGTTGTTGCCTTCCAAATTTGCAGTCGTTTATCTATAAAAAACACAAATGATTAGACACACCCGTCCCGCTCCTCCTCCACTCGCCAGCCACGAACAAAAGCGTGTTCCCGCACGCCGCCATGCTCTTCTGCCGCCGACGGCCACCGAACTAAGACGATGTGCCGAGATTTCCCCGCTTCCGGCCAATGCCGAGACGGCCCGGCCCGACTGACCGTCACCATCAACACCACCACCTCCACCATATCTCCACGACCGCCACCGCTGCCGTTTGGTATATTTTTTTTTGTGTGCCGGCTCTCGATCGTTCCAAGTGACTCTGCAAGCATGGCCCAGGTGGTGTCTCGTGGACGTATCGTCTAGCTAAATCGTGGAGAACGAGTGTGGAGAGGGGGTGGTCGTCTTCCGGTCTTCGCGCACTCAAACATAGGCAGACTGTCGTAGACAAATGGCCGGGATCTGCGGAGTTCGGCGACGATGTTCCCTTTTTTTTTCAATTTTTTCGGAACGTCAGTTAGGGGAGAAGCCGTTTGTGGAGTCGTTTCGTGGGCGGCGTTCTCCAAATCTTCCAACGGGAACGATTTTCCCCGTTTAAATATATATATATATAAAGATTTTTCCAGGGTTTTTTGCCGATATGCCGTTACTATAATTATTATCGATGTTGTTGATGTTATTTGTTATGTGAATTAGGATCGAAAAAAATCTTTAAAAAAATAAGCTACGTACACCCGCCCCTCGTCTCCCCCCTCCCATCAACCTTCAATTGATACACTAAAATTTTAAACGCCTTCTCCAAAAAATAAAAATTAAAATAGAGCTTGCTCTGCTCCTAACCAAGAATATAATCTCGCATCCCCCCAACTAAACTATTATTCTGCAAAGTCAGCCTACACAATTTTCGGTGCTGCCTGATGAAACCGATAACAACCGCAAACTATACTCTACTGATCGAAATAATGCTGCATGATTTTGTTTCAACCGCGCCTTGAGAGTCCATAACATAACTAAAACACTTAACTCCTGAAACAATTGACAAATCATAAAAATGGTCTGCTGTGACATTACCAGGTGATCCTGGCCCGTTGGGTCTCATTTCTTTATTTTTTTTTTGGAATGTCTTGGTTGTGTAATTTTGCCTCCACCTTACCGGGTGCTTTCCTCGGCTCTGCATGCTCATCACTTCCTTTGGACAAGTTCAATTTATCTCCTTATCGTAACTACAGTAGAAATCTTTTAGTATCGCACCTGATCTGGTTGTGGACTTTACATTCCGAGGATATAAAATTATAAGGAGTAATGGAATTTATATATATATATACACATATATTTATAGTTATTATAATGTTTTCTCAATATTTGTCTTCGCATTCGTTGTCCATATTTAGTCCCCTTTCGTTTAAGAAAAGGAAAATGATTGTTCCATAGGGCATTTTTTTTGTTATATTGCATATTGTGTGCGTGTATGTTTGTGCATGTTTGCTCGTTAAGGCGTTGTGTGCCGACACCAAGTTAGATTTCTGCTTTTCCTCCCTTTAATTTCTGGGGCTACCTCGAATGTTGCCATTTTTTTTTTACAAGAACAAAAAAGAAATCGTGCGCTCGGTGTGTGTTGTACGTCCTCGTGTGCCCTTTCTTTCTTACGCTCTTTTCAAATTATCTACACCACCCTTACTCTACCTCAGCTTTCTCTTGGTCCTGTTACACCTTATTCTCTCAAATATTCAGCCGCAACACACACAGACACACACAAAAACACATTCATGGTTATTTCATGAGACGTTTTCTGTCGAAGCATATTTTTTAGTGCTTTATAAGCCATTCATTTACAGTTGAAAAACTATAAATTGGCTGGGCATATTGAACTATGTTAGGATCCCAATCATGTTGACGCCATTGCAGTAATGGATGAAATCCTGAAATGCCAAGTAGACAAACAAAATTAAATTTATGATTTGCATACGCTCGCACAAGCAATACTAAGCCACACTGTTACCAAGTTTTTAAAGTCTTTTGAGAACCAGCAGGATGACCGCACCTAGTGCCACTCAAATCACATCAGTTTAATAATAAGTAGTAAGGTGTTGAGGTGTTGGAATATTTCTATAATAATGCAAATTGCTGGACAATTGTTGAATCTAATAAGAAAACTATGCGACGACACACGGCAGTGTTCATAAATTATCTTATTGTTCTCGCATGTTTATGTATATTTGATTATTGTATATATTTATAGACTAGTAATATATTTTCTTTGGTGTGATTACGAACTCCCGAAACTATATGGACCAACATCAGATACACACACGTAGAAACTATTGTAATTACATTTGTAATTGTGAGGTAGTTAAAATGCGAATCTGCGATTTGCAAGCTCGACGTGTTCCTGCCAATGAATGGAATATTAGACAATATTTTACAACAATTGACTTGGGGAGTAGGTTAGTTTGATTTTTTGTGAAAATCATGGACACAGTGAATCGATCAGTAGAATGTAATTTGTTGGTTGCTTTGGTTACATATTTGTTAAAAAGCCTCGACACTAGTTGGTGGATTTAGCCTTAAATTGGGCAATGTAGTTTGAGTTGTCTAGTTATTAACTAGACTCTAAATATGATTACAATTATAGCTGTTTCTGGCCTCAACAATTTCGCATATAATTTAAATTTAAATTAGCGTCAGAAGCGCGTTGTAGTTGTAAAATGAGTTTGTTGATGTTTCGGAACAATTCTATATTCGATAAAAATGTTATCTGCAAATTCCCCCCAAAAAAAATCAAATGTTTTAATAAATTATTTTACAAAATCTGAGCGTTGTGTTTAATCTTCAGGACGCGACACAATTTTATTATGGACCAGCCAAAACTAGTACACATCCCGGTCACATTTTAAAACACAACTTCCCATCCAAATTAATCTTGATTCTTCCCATGCCCAGTAATGTTTAAAAAATCATGTTTTTCATCTTTTCTGTGTTTTGCAGCAGCAGGATAAAACAAAAATGCTCTTTCCATTATATATATATGCCATTCTCAGTTTGTCCTCTCTCGTCGCTGTCCTTGCCAGCCGTTCGATCACAAGCCCTTCCACCCTTCCCCCACCCCCTACCCAAGTATTTGTTTCACAGCAAATGTTGGCGGTGGTTTTTTTTTGTTTTTAACCTTGTTTTCGTTGCGGGGTTATTCTCACTTTTACTAACCAAGCTCCATGTCTTGTTGTCACTTATGTGTAGGTGCCTTTATCAAACAGAGAAGACATATTGGCATTAGAGAACACCCCTATCAAAGGGCTGGCTCTCTTTCCTAGATTCAAAAGTAAGGTTAGTGTGCTGCTTTGTTTTCTCAAGTGTTGTTTTTCCCTTCCCCCACCTTCCTCTCCCTTCTCCTCACCTCGTCCACCTTTTCTTTTATATATATATATACATAGATATGAAATCCTCTTGTCTCGGCGCCCACTTGCAATAGAGAGAAAAGTGTTGCGTTGTTTTTTGGGGGTTGAGGTAAGCCACCTTAGGTAAAGTCAAACTGGTTCAGTTGGCCGGACCTGAAACCGAATGAGCCGATTTTGGCAGTTCCAGTTTGATATTGAAAATGGCTGCCTCCTTCCCCCCTCACCACAAAAATTTATTTTTGCTTTGCTAGCAAAGCCCAAGATTTAGCCTACCAACATATTTTCCTCCAATTCGCTATGCTGTTCACAGGTTGAATCACTTGTTATACTATTATTATTATTATGATATACTATAATTATTATTGCCATTATAAGTATATTATTTACATTGGTTTTTGGTCGATGGAAGTACGTACAACCTTCCTCTATCTTGTTTTTATATCCAAATATATATATATATCTATAAATATATATATATTCGAATTATTGCCAGTGTCTATGTGAAATTGTTATTGTATGTTTCAATTTATGATGTATGTCGTTGCAACTTGTCTGAAGAAATATTCTTATTCTACCACTTTATGCTCTCCCCCTTAGTTCTATAATTCGAAATTGGTTAAAAGTTATCACTCTCGTTTATCCTATCGAGAATTGTTCTAATTCAAATTTCCACCAGGGATCATATTGAGATTACGCACTTGACAGATTGAATGGACAATTATGGATTTGTTTATTCAATGTTTTCATACGTCATCTAATAAGCAAATTGTAATTTACCAAAAATGGTTTAATTTATATTTATCTATTATATCGAACCACCATCGCAGCATATTTTATCGCTGCATGGCGGGGAAAGTTCACCAAAGTCCTCCACTAATATCAAAGCAATTGCCACATTCCTTGTAACTCGAGAGAAACCAAATCTTCGAGTACACTAACAAGAAATAACTTAATAATTTTGACTGGATTCAAAATTAAAATTACATTTGTATATTACTAGTATAGTTGAAAAAAACAATGTGAGTCTCGAGAATCATATATACGGGAATGAAAAAAGAAATTGCAAATAATTAATGAAAATCTCTTTGCCCCTTGTGCAAGATGTTTCATCTTCAGATCCAAACTCATCCAGTTATCAGTCGTCCCTCTCCCCCCAAATGCACTGATAAATAAGTTTTTTTATGAATATTTTTATCACAATTGTTGGCTATAGAATGATTTTGTACAACGATTGATTTATACAGAGATTGAGTTGATTAGGTAGACAATTTGTAAATTTTTTATATCTATGTTTATGGAGGGAGGTTACGTGCTTCGTTAGCAGATTAATGCGAATTTTCTCTGCCGTTTGTGTTTTTTTTTGCTCATCGTTTTATACCGATTTCCTTAAGTCGTAATTGCTCAACTTTGATTTTGATGTTGGGTCAGTCTGTTACATTCATTTGGCAGCAAAATATTGTGTAAAAGAAAATTAATTGATTTAAATGGCTGTGTTTTGTTGCAATTGACTGTTGGCGACGGCGTCGAAGTCTTATTTTTGAAATTCGTAGGTGTAGGTTACTTGTATTCTGAAGAGTTGAGTTAGGATTTTTTTTAAAAAATGGATTCTCGGAAGATTGTATGAACTTGACTTTGTCCACGTTGTTGTTGGAATATGCCGGTTTTTTCTGGTCTTGGCTATATTTGTTGTATATAGTTTTTGATCGTCTGTGCATATCGAATTTGAATAAAAAGGAAAATCATTTGTGTAAACACGTTTCTGAGATTATATACGAGATTAATTACAAGTTTATTGCATTCTTAATTTGGCAACTTTGAAAATGCGATCAAGTCTAATGATCTTAAAATTAATTTAGTCTGGATAACAATTGTGTTTTAAGATGCTACACGTCCAAGCAAAAAAAAAAGCATTAAATGTTTTGTTTTTAAAATTATGTTTTAAAAAAATTGTTTCTCTGATAGTTATTTTGAACATCATGGTGACAACTAGTCGTTCGTGTTAGGCGTCAGTTTCCATCGGTTTCATTTCAGCCCTCCAGTTAATCGCGAAGAAGTTTGAGAAGTTCAAAAGAAAAGTGCGCCCCATCTCCCCAAGAAGTTGATTGAACATAAAGGCGGCAGTCAAAGTCCAAAAATCCATCAGCGCCTGACACAACGGAGTATTACCGGAGCCATATTTTTTGATTTTTCTACCAGCTTTTTTCTTCCGAAAATTTCTCCATCCCATTTATTCGGGGGATTCACTTAGCAGCTCGAAGCTTGTCTACCTTTATGCCTCATTAACTGGATGGCGCTTCCGTACGAGCAAGACTTTAATTTTAGTTCAGTGATTGAAGAAATTCAATTTTTTTTTGCTTTTTAACTTTAGTGATGGATCCACAGCGTAATACATTGTCCGTTTCATTCTCTGTATATATCCATGTATATTTGTCAGAATTCGTTACTTTTTTCATTCTCTGTATAAACGATGTATCTTTTTTTTCTTTATAATTTTTCTTAAGGTCTCTTAGATATATTTTTCAGTGTCCCGCACTCGATAATATTTGGTGAGAGTGTACTTCCGGGTAGCATGTGCTGCTGCTCAGTTGAGGGCTTTTTTTCACATCTTGGCAAATAGAGAAAAATGGCTAATAATTATAATATTCAATAATAATAATAATCATCCTTGTTAACCACCAAACATTCATGCCGCTAGTTCACATTCCTCTGCTACACAATTATAATAATAAAAAATTTAGTGCGATATAGTAAAATGACAATAATATCATTAATAATAATAATTGTATAACTCTGCTATCGAACCCTAATATCTTTTCCTCCATCCACCAACCAACCAATCACCACGTTTATCGTTTATTATTGACTAGAGCCAATTGTGAGTGAAAAAACTAAAACTAACCTTTTCATATTTTTCTTTTTCTTTTTTTCAACCCCGTCCTCAACCAACCACCAACCCACACCACCACCACCTGCCTCTTGTTCGACATAAATATATTATATTTATATTTCACTCACGGTAACCTCCTCTCCACCCTGCTCTCTCTCTATAGCCAGCGGCTGGCAACTAACCTACCCTGTGTTTCGTTATGACCGTCCGCACGCGCCGACACCCTTGCACGGGCTCAGGGACAAGATGCACATACAGTTACCGTGGTATAACGAAGAGTATAATCAACTAACCAAGCGCCCTCCCCACAACAACCACCACCACCAACAACAACAACAACACCACCACCACCACCATCACCAGCATCAACTGCCGTACACGTTGCAGGCTCAGCAGAACCGAGGTAACGTGGTGGGCGGAGACACCTGACCTGTTTGGGGTTCGTAAAATCGAGCTTTGTACAGAGTTCAATCGTTGTCGTTACTTCTCTTTTATTATTACAATATTTTTTTTAATGTACTGTACGAGATTGTGCTTTTTTTTCCTACTTCTCTCGTAACCTGTGTATTTTTGACAGCTCAATTGTGTCCGCCATATCTGAGCAGCATGCCGAATTTTGTTTTGTTGTTTGAGCTTCTCCGGTAAGATGTTTTTCTTACACAATTCTCCCGTGTCGTTCACTAGCCAACGAAGTGCTCTGGAAAATGTTCACTTAAACGCAGCTCCTAAAAAAATAGGTTCGCCAATTTATTAGAGTATAGAAAAGACAGTATCGAACTTTTAAATTTGTGGTTCTTAATGGGGAATCCACTCTAGACCTCAAATGGATTAAGAATATGTTTCTGGAACTGATTTTTAAAAATATACCAAGATTTTTATTGATCGGTTAAGAACCACTGATTTAAATCATATTGTGAGTATAGGGCAGCTTTGTTTAGTCTTCTGAAGGGATTTTTGTATAGTGCAGCTTGATCCGATTTAAAAAAATCTGTTAACGGCTGCTTCTTGGAAACTGTTCTTCCCCAATCACTGTGCAATCCGTCTAAAAAAAAAGTCAAGGAGTGAAATTCCAATTAGTGCCTTTTTGACATGAGACTGCAATATCGTATCTAGTGAGAGCAACGTTTTTGGCAGCTGCGATTGTTATTTACTGATAAACAGAAAAATATATATCGTGCCGAGACCTATATGAAATTCTCATCCATAACTTTTCTAGTTTTAATAAGCTATCAAATGAAATATTTGATAATCAAAATACAGAGATATGAAAACATTACTCGGATCAAAATTATTTCTGAGTTTCGCAAAGGTCAATTAGTTGTTCAAATAAAATGTCAAGAGAGATACATCGGCAATAATTGATCGTAGTTGCCAATACGAGTCGTGTGCAATTTTCTTTTCCGCTCCCCAAATCCCCAAATTTGTTAATTTTTATTTTATGAATGGACGAGACAAAATAGTGAAGTCTCCAAAAACGAATCTCTTCTCTCTGTCCTGTCTTTCCCCTCTCCTTGGTTAGGAAGGCTCAAGTAAATACGACGACTTCAAACTGTCCTACCAACAAAAATGCATGATTTTTTTTAACAACTTACAGATCGCTTATTTGTATTCGTCGTCGTCGTCTTATTTCTATTAAATTAATTTTTTTTCATTGAGAATGAAACTTTTGATGTCTGCAAATGAAAGATCAGAAATTCAATTTGTTATTTCTAATTTTGCAGCTGTACTTAATTTGAGTGGCAATTGAATGTGGTCGTATTTACTTTTCCTAACGCTCCCCAAACTCAATCACTGTTTTTATATGTGCACATGTCACCGGTGATCAGTGAAAACCCGGTTAATGCCAAGTGAGCCAATTGTATTTGGTGCGCTTTTTTTTCTTGGAGGAATATCTCACATTTTTTGTATGCAAGCGTCTCATTTCATTTTTCATGTAAACCTCTCTTCCCCATTTATTTTTTTTGGAATGGATCTTACTAATGTAGGCCTACTTAAAATAGCGTGACCATAAATTGAACCGAGTAGCCCATTGGTAGTATATTTTTTATGAAACCAGATTGGTCTTATGATTATATGTCGTGGAGGCTGTCCATTTTATTATTTGTTTTGGGTATGAGTTATGTTAAAGACAACGACAAATTTGGCGTCTTTCTCGAGGGCCTGGACATCCTGCGACTGTAATAAGGAATAACTGTCAATAAAAAGGAGTCTGATGAATTGTAAATAAGCGAACTGCCCACAGGATGCGATTACATCCACTGCTATGAGGGGGAAGAAAAAACGAAAGAATCTCAAAAACATTAGTTTTATTATTCCTTGGTTATCTACTTATTTTAATGAAACTTATTTTTCGTGACGGCAAATGTGTCTTGTAGACGAAATGTTGTTTCCCCAGTTTGTCGTTTACAATTTCTTTTTGAATTTATTCGGTTAAGCAGATCTTCCTTGGCGAAATACTATTTCGTGTGAAATGAGATTCAGCGACGGTCCATTCAGCTGTCGAAATCTAATTGCTAACTTGCAGCGATTTATTTCAACTATAATTTCAGTATCTTGTTGATCAGTTATAAATATATATGTAAGTAAGCAACTCGTGTATTTTTATCACCACAATTAGTGCCATATGAAGCAAGAATTCCCCTCAACCCCCACAACCTCCCACCTCCGACCCGTTTTTGCACTATTAATTACATATTTCGTAAGTTGTACTTTGGGATTAACCTCTTATCAATTTTTGTTTTGTATTTTGCTATTGTACTTATGTGGATATATGGTGATCTTACTAATTTCCGTGAAATAACGTTTGGGCATATTGGGGGACTATCCAATCGGCTGGTTTCAGTCGACTCGTACTTATATTCTCTTGTCATTTTGTTTTACTTAACTACGTGTCTTAACCGTCCCACGCTGAGCTTATTTTTTAGCTTGTTCTATTGCCACTAGCACTTGTACCACTTAGTACATGTATTTTTATTCCTCTTATGGCTGCTAGAAGTTGAGGAAAAAAGACAACTGGCGAAATTAAAAGGTTTTTTTCGTAACCTGCTGCATCAAGTTAGATCTACTTATGATTAAGTCTTCTCCTGTCCTAAGATTTGCAACTTTTAAAGGTCATCACATGTTTGCGCTTCTCTTTTATTTTTTGCATTACTTGTCGCTTTTCTGACAGATCATCTTTAATAATTTCTGCTTGCTTATTTCATTTTTGATTCACAAGTCACATTTTTCGAATTGCCATATCTGCTTGATTTGCGTAGGCCAATAAAATAAAAACTTGAGACGACCGACTGCTTGCAGTTCAGAACCACATTATATGTGAGCAACATAACCGCTATTGATAACCACTAATTATAAAATGTATTTGTAGATTAATTTGCGTATAATAATTTTTTGGTTTCGGATCTACTTACTATATATTACTATAACCCTTCCTTTTATATCTCGTATTTTGAATTTTCTCGACGGCTTATATTTGCTGTTCAAAAAGTGCCATTACATGTGCTGGGCTTAGTTGTGACATTCTGAAACCAGGAATTCGTTTTTGATCGATGATCGTGTTAAGAGAGTTCAGCAACAGCGAAGCTTAGAAATTTATTTTAATTTTGTGAACTTTTCGTTGATTGTTATTTAAATATATTTGGTATATTGATTTGAAGGTTGAGGATCCTCCAACCTATTTGGTCACACTAATTAAATAATAACTGACAGCTTTAGAAATTTTCCATATGTTTTAAACTTCTATTATTTACTGCTACTTTGTGGTTATTGTTGGACAACAATTAAAAGGGGACAGAAAATGATACTTCAAATATTAAAAGTTTGTTTAAATCTGTAAAAAAGTTTTCTAATCTCATTTTTTTTCGTAGTCTTATTCTGTGATGTTTTTGTCTAAGCTGATGTCCAACAGTCGCCACAAAATAACATTGGATCTATTCGCTGTGGGTTTATGTAATAACGTAATAAGTCTTCAAAACCTGAAGGGGTACGACATATATTTATTTACAATACAGTATGTAATGTGTTTTGCGCTTGACAGTCTAACAATAACTTTGACTCATTTTCTTCGAAGATCTGGGATTTCCTACAAAACTATTTTGCTCAATCTTACTAATAATAATATCACACATTGCAACAACAAAAAAGCAAAACGCCAACTAACATCGAATCAAACTCCCCACCAAGCTGCTAACCTCTTTTTTATTTACACGTTTACCGTAATAGAAGTCGACCTTGTCGTCGTTTGTCTCTTTTATTTTATTTTTTATTACAAAAGTTGCATGGAAGGCTTAATTTTTGTTCGTCTGTATCTTCTGGTGTTAACCGGTTTATTAATATGGCATCGCCAATGACAAAGCACTGAATTATTCAGCACCTTTTTATACTCCTACTTGTGCATATATTATTACTAACCAACCAACCAACCAACAAAAAAGTTGTACATTTGTAAATTTTCAAAAACCCTCCTCCCTCTCATTTTCAAGTCCGTCCATAAGTTATCATTGATTGAACAAAAAATCAAATGTGATCAAACCTGTTTTTTCTTTTTAAGTTTTTTCGTTGTCAGATAGTCATTCGAGTCATTGACCAATCAAGTCCCCCTCCCTCTCTAACTAGCCATAAGTTTTTATTTTTTAGTATCAGCCAAACAATATTTTTTGTACAGAGGAATTTTTGATTTTGTTTTGCCAATTTTACAATCGTTGCCCCCGGAATTGCTTAACGCATTCGCCCCATGACGAGGTAACATGACACAACGATTATAGAAGTTAGTGCCAAATTGTCGTTGTCGCCCTCCCCCATGTAGAATGACTATTCATTTTTTGATTTTATATAAAAATAGCATTTATTGCGCCAATGCATAGTGAATGTGCCACAATTTTATAATAAAAAAATGCCCGCTCTAGTTAAGCCTTTTCAAAAATGTGGATATAACCATATTCTTTTTATAGATGAACCATTTTTAGAGAGATTTTTAAAACGTTTCGTAGATACATGGTAACATGGTTTGATTTTATTTTATTTTAAGAACTACAATTTTAATTGTAAATACATATTTTATATGATTTAAAATTTACGACTCTCGTATTTCTGTTCTCCAAGTCAAGTAACTGTTTCTACGCGTGTCCTGATGAACGTTTAGTGCTTTGTACGAATTAGGAAAAATTTAATAATTTTATAGTGGATATGCAGGCTTGGTTGGGATTTGTTAAGATGCGTTGAGCTCAATGGTGACCAGGGTGTAGTTTGCCGATGAATCTTCATCGCGAAGAAAAATCTTCGGCACCCTGTGATTGGCTGATTTGGTGACGTTTCGCAACTTCGAAAGTGAAACGTCATCAAATCGGCCAATCACAGGTCGCCGAAGATTCGTCGGGAAACCGTACCCTAAACATGAAGGACGCCGTCGTGAGGGTACAAAGCGATCCTAGCGGTAGTTCTTCGCAACTTCGTAGTCAATTTTTGTAGTTGCTTTTCGTTCGTTTCAGTCAAGCTGTATGAATTGAAACTAGGTCATTTTGATAGCAAATTCGATGGGCGCCGCCTAGTAATAAATTAAAAAACTTCGATAGGGTTTCATTTTTGCCAATTTTTGACCAGCGAAATTTGTATGTTTCCTTTTTGCCTGCACAATTACAATTTGTTGTCACTTTTGTCAACCATCGTGTAATATGGTCGCATTCCATGACAATCTAGTGTACTTTGTTTCATATTTTTCTCTCGTGAATTTCTTAGTGATCCTTTTCCCTCCCACACACACAACTTCATTGTTTTACTTTGTAATGTCAGATTGCTAATAACGCTTCACAATCTTCAAATTATCAACTTTATATCAATTGATGAAATTTAGTAAATAGAGAAATTTAGGCGATTACATTGTTCGCGGTTTGTAGTAATTTGATGCTACCCCTGAGTTTTACGAGAGTTGGCAATCACTCACAACACGAACTCAAAATTTGTGCTAACAGGAGCTGCCAACATTTTAAAAGATCCGGGGCAGCAACGTTTTTCTTTTCTTGACTTTTCTGGTGACATAAAACGCTACAATGTATCTTAGATTTTTTTTAATGATTAATTGTCATTGTGACCATATAGTGAAGTTGATCGATCAGTTAGTGATCCGTTAATAGATCGTCCGACAATAATGAAAGGAGGATGTGGTGAATTCATATTATTGATTTCTTTTGGAGTTGTGCAATAAACAATGATCATGATTAAATGTTTTTATTTCTGTGTCGACAAATTGTGTTATATATTTGTTTTATCTTTTCATCGTAGAAGCTATAACTTTGTTTCGCCAGCCGATTTTTTAGCTATAATCCGCACGAAACTTGTGAAGTTTAAGGATTTTTTTTTGGAAATAAAGTTTGTCCTTTATTCGTAAGAAAATGAAAGGTGATGGTTGCCGTTTATTTATTGACTGATTATTATTTATAGTTTATTCGTTTGTTGCCTATTTCGTCAAATTTCATTATCGAATTTCAATTATTGGAAACTGAATCTTAAATATCTTATATTATAAAATAAAGAAACAAAATATTCTGTTCGGGACATAACTAACGAACGGCTCAACAAAATTGAATGAAATTTTGCCTGCAGAAAGTTTCTTATGGTTATCTAGCGACGAAATTTCAGATCTCGATTTTCAGTGTTTCACAATAAATTAATCGTTAACAGAATCTTACTATTCTCCCATTCGCTTCAAAGACAAAATATGGCGTCTCCACATCAAACGAATGACGTTGTCAAATGTCACGTGAAAACAAAGCACACTGGATAAGATTACGTTTCTATTTACCAGAATATTTTCAATATAAAAGCCAAATAAAATAACATTTTTAAGAACGATTATTTTTCGATTAGATATTTCAATTGACAAACATTTGGAAATCTTAATTTTTTGAATAAAAACATCACACGTTGACGCGCCATGACGCTTATAGAACGTGACGAATCCTTGTACAACTGCAGTGTTAAAACTTTTAATGATTCACCGCCTAATTTCGCTCTATTAGACGCTTCATAGTTCGTAACTCACCCTTCTCCTAAATTAGAGAAGACAGACGCGCCCAATCCGATATGAAAATTAAACAACAATGGCCGCTGCGTGTGTGACGGTGCCGTGCTGTGGAACGTATCGCTCTGAATTCACCATTCCCAGGTAAGTTACACCAATAGAATTAGAACAGTTCGAGGACTGTGTTGGATAAATAATATGGACAATAATATGTGCTAGGTTCATCCGGCATGTCGGGCGACAGAACAATCGGTGCGCCACTGGGTTAGCGAACTGCCAAAAGCAACTGGTGACCTAGGCTAGGCCTATTTAGAAATACGGGCCTATTGTTGTAATACCTTATGCCAATACATTAGGCAGAACCCATAATCAGTAATTGAACTAGGCTAGCCTCCTTGTATAAATTACATGGCTCTGACATGATGAAGAAAACTTAATAATTCTGGGTTTGTTTGTAAAATAATTCTGAATAATGTAAAATTCACATGTACAGTACAAGGAAATCTTACATGTAATGAGGATGTCATCTTAATCGACACATTTGATAACTTGGCAAAATGAAAAGTTGACAGTTTTTTTTATCACATAGGTAACAATAACAAGTTCAGTCATCCATATAGCCAAGGGGGAGGGTTGGGATGGGATTGCCCGTATTTATTTTGAATACCCAGCAAGTGTGTATGAAAGTAATAGTTGTGGCCTAGAGAAGCAGTTCTATTGATTTTTTCACTTCAAACCCAGTTATTACCGTTTCTCATTTCAGAAATGCTGGTGGTCTCTGTGGGAAGGTGAACCCGCGATCCGATTGTCTGCCACTGATTTTGCACGTTTTTAAATCTTGGTACTGGTCTTATCCATATTCCAGGCATTGGCCAGGTGAACCTGACAGATAATTTATACTCGAAGCAACATATGAAGTTCCATCAGCCTGCACAATCAAAGAACCAGAGGTTACTATGTGGACTGCCGTTGGGACATCCTGCGGGTCAAGGCCGAACATTTGGTAGTGGTGAGTGTATTCACCTAACTTGAAAAACTTTGATGTCATCTCCTTTAACCTTTGTTTCATGAATAGAAATGTCGATAGATGTGTACAGTGTTTTTAATGTCATTCTTGTCACGTCTATAATCTGAAAAAGTATTATTTTGTGTCCTATAGAAACCAAGAAATGTTTAATCGAGAAATTGCAGTTGCAACCGCTGATTAAAAAAAAATTAAATTGGAACGTATGATTGCGTCAATCTGACAGTTGACTATAATGCATGTTTCTGTTTCCTGTTTCAGAGTGTTATGGTGAACATGTCCCAGCAGGTGTTCAGGATTCCGAAGAGGGTGATTCAGCTGCCGGGTCACTATAACGTCTCCATGCAGTTCGAATGAATTCGTGAGTGACCAACTACTGTTGTTGAAGGTAAACGGTTTCGAGTCCTTATGGTATGAATATTGAATTATTAGAATATTTCATTAGTAGCTGGAAAAATGAATGAACAATCAAGCCAATTGAAATTGGTCATGT
>JAQGBY010003111.1:0-20343 GCA_034698785.1 Mycogona germanica
AAACTAAAAACTTATCTATTTATTTTTTATTGACGGTGTAAGTAACCAATGATTTTAATATTTATTCAAATTGACTATGGTAGACTATACTTCCGGATCACTGCTAACTGGCTCATGTATCCGATTCAATGATCCAAAATGCATTGTTGTATGACTGTAGCAACAATTTGATTAATAATATTTAAAAAATATTCTTTTAAATCGATATTTTAAGTGTTGGTCATCCTGGATTACTCTGTATACAAACGACAAAATAATTTTAAATGTATTTTAAGAATATTTGTATTTATAGAAAATTGTCAATGTGTGTTTGTATCCGTAACGCGTTGCTATGGGAACTCCGGTCTGTCTTGTGCAGGGTGTGGGTGTGGTCAGTGTGGGTTCGGTGTGGACAGCTTCCTGCGCGCTCACAAACACAGACTCGCGAGTTAGTTAGTCAGGTATTAAGTGACACCAGCTGTTGTCTCACTTGGAAACTGGGTCACTGGGCGGCGGTCGTAATGCCGTGTCGAAGGGTCTGATTGGATGTTGGTCAGTGTGATGAGGAGCCCGGACCTGCAGTTTCGAATGTTAAACTGTCGGTTAACAGCTGGAGAGAAAATCGATAGTTACTCGATCAATTTCAACGAGTAAGTTTCATTTTCCTAGCGGGTAGAAAGCAGCCAAGCTCGCTCATTAAATTGCGCTACATGTCAGCGGTTCCCAGCTGTTCTACTAAAAAGTTATGAAATTCATAGGAACTGTTTGTTTTTTCTTAATCAACAATTCGATTGGTTTGCTTAAGATGTTTAGATTTTGTTTTATTTTTAATAGAACTTCACCATTTTCGGAAATGCTGCGCTCATTTGCGTGCTTTCAATTTTCTTCTGTTCACGTATAAGATCATTGAACCAATAATCCTACAAAAGACTGATTAATTTCTCTATATAGTTTTAAAATAAATTAACTTAAAGGTTTTCTTTTTAAATTATTTATTAGCGAATATTTCGAATATCATTTAATTTCTGTTCAGGATGTTCACATGAAGCCTTTGAAAGAAATCTAGATTGAAAGCGGTTTTCTAAATTGTTGGGTGTCTGTCAATTTCTGTTCCTTTTTTAATGCTGGAGTTTCCGTTTCGTGTCGCTAGATGGTGTTACCGTACGTTGTCTAGGCACATGGTGTCGCTTTCTGTTAAGTATGGATGTGCTGAAGTGATGCGGAAAAAGAGATCTCTCGGATTGTCGTCATTCAGCCGTGGGGACATAGTATTTTTTTTTCTTCTTTTCGTCTTCTCTCGGTGTGTTTGTGCTAGCTCGCTGTCGAGGATGTTTTTCACTTGTCTGCCAGTCGCATTAATTCATGACTTAAATAAATATTTCAAGTGATAATCCCGTGTCCCGAGCAAGATTCCTTTTCCCATCTACTCGCTTTTTCCTCGCGGCCGGGTGGATCGAAAGTTTTTTCGTTTCTTTTGTTCCGCACCAAATTTTGATATGTGCGGGTACGGGCGAAAGGCTCTATGAGTTGTGTGATCTGCATGCCGATTCCATTTGCGGGGGTGAGGCTAGACCAAGAAGTTCCGATTTCAACGTTTCAGGCTATAAAGATCTTGAAGATTGCATTTGCTTTTTTCAAGTTGCATTTTCTTGCCACTTTTGTCGCTTTGGTGGTATTGGGTCATGTAGTTTCCCACCATCAGTTTCTTCACTGCTAAATATATAATTTTTGTTCTTCAACTAATCAAATTTCAGATTAGTGAGAAGCTAGCTATGATTTGAACGTGTATTTTTTGGTTTTTTTTCTGTACCTTTTCAATTCCATATATGCAATTTCAATTCCTTATCTGCATGTTTATTAAAATATCAATCTTATTTTAATTCTTTGTAAGATATTTAACGACTTTAATCACTACTTGACTTATTCCTTTCAGAAAACATATATGGATTTCTTTAGTAACATTTCATAAAATGTAGAGTATTAATACATATTCAATTAGATGACCGAATATAGCAAATCTTAACCGATGGTTTACGGTATAATTTTATTTTATTTCCAAGTACCGACCATGAACGACGTAGCGGACTTGTGAGTTCGAAGGTCCCGGGATCGATTCACGGCTTTTTTTTACGAATTTTTTTATCGATTCACGGCCGTTTATTTGATTCAGCGGTATTGTTGTAAATGTGTTCTCGCATAAGATTTCCTGTAGTTCTTTTCGCTACAGCTAAACGAAAATAATAGCTTATTCTAGTAATGACCAAGTCAAGGAGTGTGCTTTCCATTTGTCAAATGCTTAATCCACAGGTTTTTAGTCAGATAAATACAAATGGCAGGCCTAGCTTGCCTGACATCTGTACAGTTTATGGATAAATAATGTTTTAATGTCCAGATACACACAATCCAGCAAGAAACGCAGCTCTTCTCGCATTGAATCTGAGGTTTTTTTTCTTCTCCGGGGTTTCGTCGCTTGGGTATGATTTTTTTGCCCCTCCCCGCTCGTGGTGGTGGCCTTGCTCGGCTTCGACCTAATCCTATAAAGAGGTCGCAATCGTGCCCGCTGCGTGAGACAATCCACGTATGATGCCTTGATGCCAACTGCCGCTGGTAATTAGGAGCGACAGCCAGCCGCCATTACCGACGTAAACACGCGATGCTGATTGTTTCCGACTGGTCGGGCGCCCGGCCACGGTCGCCATCTTGAATCCCCGACCTGGTGCTCCGAAAGGAACGCAACCTCTTTAGACAGCAGTGGCGGATCGTTATATGTGGGACCAGGTCATGAAATCAGTTTTTAAAAAGTCAGCCGCATTACAGGCTTCACCCCGGGATCGACATTTTCGAGAGCCCGCGCCGGGAATCGAACCCGGGACCGCCGAGCCACAGTCAATAAAGTGTTTGACTGGACTAGACTGGTTCAGTTCCTAGCTGGAACAGTTCAGGCAGAGGCACCCACTTCATTGTGTCTTAGTTTCAAGAGTTAATTATCGTTCTAACTAAGTTTGTACGTGATGATGTTGAGACGAAGATGATGTTACTTTTCGGAACGACCCCGCGGTTCCCGCCATCACTTCCGTCAGGCGCCGCATACGCTGCACTGTTGTTGGCAAACTAATCTCGGTTCCATTATCGGCACGTGGCTCTGTGTGTCTCCGTTGCACGTGCGCTGGAACCTCGTGCCAGCTTCCTTCGTCCCGTAATTGTTTCGCCACGTTGGTTCCAGAGTCTCGCAGGTCGCCATCTTTTTTCATCTTCTCGCCTACAGAGATACACAAAAAGATATGATAATGGGTAGAGACCGCGAATTATTTCTGTTTAAGAGGTCACCAAATAAAAATACAACGAGCGGAGTCGCATGCAACCTATCAACGTGACGTCACGCGATGTCGCCGGAGAGACACTAGTTATTTTCCGAATGGAAACCCGGGCTGTTAACCTCATTTAAATAACCACACCCCACTCCTGTTTTGACTTTTGCACCTCTTTGCTTATCGTCGTTTGCAGAGTAACGCCATTTCTTTTTTCGACTATCCGGATATTACGTCGCGATCTTTTTTTTAAACCTTGCGCAATAATATTCTTTTTTTCTCGGCAACCTGGCATCACTTCTGGATTTAGGTTTTTTCTGTGTCATATGCGCGATGTCTGCTCCTATTGAATGTTTGCGTTGAAGCCTTGATGCCGTATTTGGTTCAGATTGTCGCCGCCTGAGCGCTCTTAATTGTGGACTTAATCGATCGACGCGATTCGATACTTACTTAGTGCGCACCATTTTTTTAAAATGATAAAGATGCCCAAATTTGTCTCTCCATTCCTTACATTTTGAGGTGAAGGAGGACGAAGACCAACGCCAACTAGTGGTTGTGCGAGATGCCAATAAGCATCAGCGTGCTTGCTGTAGGCGGCGTTTAATAATGGAAAATGCTTCGTCGTGTGGCTCTATGCGACTCGCCTGTTGGCTTCTGTCCAATCGCCGACATATCCTCAAGCACGCAATCACGTGTAGACCCCCTAAAACAGTTTTTTCAGGTTTCCCAATTCAATATGTATGGCCTGTGTAGAGAGATGTAAGGGGTAAAATTCTCTCTTCAAACATAACAAAGTTGCAGCAGCACTCCTCCACAATATTCGAGTAATTTATAAATGTCGAGATTCCGTCTCGAAATAGGTCGTAACTCTATATCGGTCTTGGCTTGTCATTTGTTTGCACGGACGGGAACTAGTTTTTCGACTGGAATGATTTTGTCACTCCAATGTAGGACGTCTCTTTGCTGAATTGGTGAGGCAGTAATGTCGCAATGTGTGACAATAGATTTCCAAATTGATGACCTAGGTTACACCTGTGCTGTGTCGAGGGTGTTAAAAGGTTTCCGACGTTTTGCTTATTGATAGATATCATACCTTTGTATATGACCGCGAGCTAGCTAGTCGCCCTATTAAATATTGTATTGCACATCCTACTGTCAATTCGACGAAACGTTCTTCAGCGTTTCGGCGAAATCGATAGTACTGGGATTGGAGGAAGTCGATTACGTAGTGCTTGCGAATGTCGTTCGAACATAACTATTGATTGAGGGCACGCTGCTGAAAGTAATTCGATTATTTTTTTAAATAGTGATTCATGTACCCCGATTATTTTGAAATTCCGATATTTCTTGGTTTTATTTTGTGTTGCTCATGTTTCTTAAATCCTCGTATTTTTAGCAAAAGGTGTTGCTACCGATAAGATGGTCTTATCAATGTATATTGGCTGTGCATTTTGGTCTTTCAAATTTGATTCTCAACATCAAATTACAGTCATCTGCGCATGCGCACTCCATCGATGGTTTTGAGAGAAAAGTGCATTTTCGTCATGAGTTTGACTGAAATATCAAGTTGAGGAATCAACTTCGATTTATGGTCGCCTCCGAGTCCCCAATTTCAGTATTTGAGAATCACTGCGCCCACGAAAAAGGCCCAATGATGATGCAGCTGTTTCAGTGAAATACAATTGGGCTGATATTTGCAAAAATGCCATTCACTTGCCTCGCTAAACTCAATCATAATCTATGAAACTCATAATTCTACTACATTTATTTACAAATAATTGGAACTATTTTGGCGGATTACGACGGAGTCAGCGACTCCAGTCAATAAGATTTCTGCAAATATAATTTAATTAAATTGTATTTCACTATAATTGGCACGCCACAAGATGGCCGCGTCCATCATGGTTTCTAGCATTTATAACATTCTTTGTTTGTTTTTATACAAAAGCGCTTTTAAAAAGGGCCGCACGAAATCCCGATATTACCAAAAATCGCCGAATCGATCATAAAATCGACATAATCGAGTGGCTCGATATTAACGATGCAGACGATAATCATTTTACGAATTTACGGTCAAATTCAGAATTTGATCATCATCTTGGTGATTACGAAAATAAGGTTTTCAAAAATCCTCTGTTCAGAACTTGATTTTTTGAGAAGCTGCTCCGAAGTTGATTTTGAGAATGGCCAAAATGCAACCACTGATTGAAATGTATACCTTTCAATTCAAAAGGTTGTCGCTGATTGGATTGGTTTGTTTCAAACGTGTCATGCAGAAGAGAGGTTTTTTGATAGCCTCAGCATTCTTAGCAGCCACAGATTTCGAGTGTTTTGCCAGCGAGTTGAGTTGGTGAGGTTTGGCTGTACGTGGTACACGAAATTTATGTGCGCCCCACAGTATATGAATTTATGGGTGGCATGCTTTTTTTGACTATTTATAAAGTCTCTCGTATACGTATACACGGGCGTATGCACTGCTGTGTGGTGGTGATGCTATTTCGCATGTATGGTTCTCTTTATATCTCTGGAGTCGACTCGCGGCGAGAGGATTTGCCCCGGTGCGTTTTTTGGCAGCCAAAAATACGCGGTAATCTAAGAGGAGGGTGAGGGTGCGCTTGATTTTTCTCTCGCCGCTCTCCCCAACAACTCCTTCCCCCTTCACCTTTCTGTGGCGACAAAATCCCTAGCATACGATAATAGTTGAGATGCCAATCTGTTCTGCTTGTTTTATGTCCTCCTTAGATCGACGCATGAGCGCCACAATTTTCCTTTGCATTTTGAAGAAAGCAACGTGTCACTGTGAAATTGGGGACGATTAAAAAATCAAACAACAATCATTTCTCACAAATTGATGTCAAAAGTTTTTATTGTAAATTGTGCAGTCTTTTGACGATAATCAATAGCTTGAGTACAAATTTTTTGGATCATTCGCCGTGACTCCCGCTGTTAGCGACAATTGCAATCAATCTGTAGTCATCTTTGGTTGCGGAGAACACGCTTTCCAATCGCAGTGTATTCTATTGGTGAAATGGTCTCGGGAGGATAAATTGTTTCGGTCCACGAGAGAATTTTGTTGATGTGCCCGGCCTGTGTGTCGGAGCACACACGGCACTTGCCAAACTGAGGACACCTCACTAAATTTCATTTGAAATTTTATTTTTCAGTCTTGAGAATTTAAACGTCTGGTAGTTTTTATGTTGTTGCTCGGGCGTCGTCGGCGTACGTGCGCAAAATGGTGGCAACTTCTTTATTGTCACAGTATTTTGAGCTGGATGCACCTGGTGACCTCATCTTCATTTGAATGTGAATTCATGTCGTGTTTGTCTGTCAACCACGTCGAGATTGTCTTTGGGCTTTCTCGCGGTTCAAGTCAAAATTGGTGTTGAGATTAATGTAAGATTTTAGGCCAAGGCGAGGAGTTCGAAAAATTTCTTTTCTCGTTTGTTCTGGAGCTGTTGACTCGGAGAACTTGGTTAACCGGAAGCTCACTAGATGGCGCTGTTCATGGATTAAGCGCGAATATTTCGTTCAGTTTAAATAGATAGTTCAGCTCCCTACTCATAAAGGACGGCAGCGACTGTGCAAATTAGCGCACTGGGATGTCCGCCATCAAAAATTCACCGTCTCCTGTTGATAAATACACCCGATCATCGTTCCCAGTTGCCGTCCCGGACACTGTTGCCCAACTCCCCGTCCCGCCCTCCGAACCCCCAACGAGGAGAATCGTGTCGCGCGAGATTCATATAATGTCTTATTTGGTTCTTATTGTGTCTTGTGTGCTTTTACCGAGTTGGTTTGCTTATGGCGTCGCTGGTGACACTTACCGCGCGACGTGCGGCCGCGACCTTATTGGCCGACCTCAGTGAGGTTTTTGTAGGCCGGCGTAATTGAGAAGCTGGTACGGTCACACTGTCCTGTCATTTTCTCTTTTTTTTCGGATTGGCTGACGCCCACGCAACCCAATCCTCCCCCCTCCCAATCACCAAATATTTGTCTTCAGGTACCACCTCTTCCCCCACTCCATACTCACCCACGCAGCTCAACGTGGACCGGGTATCTCTTGAGCTGTCTGTTCGTGATGTCCACCAGGGGGTGCGGCAGGTTAGTTTCACCTAACCTAGGCCATAGATCTAGGAGGGGATCTTTAACGTGTACCTGATGTCGTTCAGACCTAGGTCCGTCCCGTGGCTTTACTGCCGTTCCGTAGAAAAAGCACACGTTTGTGCTTGTCCGCACAATTCCGGGAGATTTCTGGTCGGATACATGTGGAAATAAAAATATTTCTCATTTTCGACATAAATTCGACACTAAAATAAAAATGTATTTCGTATTTCTACTTATGAGTTTGGCCAATTTATTGCCGATATTCGGTTTAACAAGGTTGCAAAGATGGCGCTTGATGTATTTGGTAAATTCGAAATCTGTTGTCAGATAGTTTGTTGGTACCAACAACTGTGGGGTGTGATGTTCCAACAATCGCATCACAAATCAGATTTTTCGTCATGATTATTTCTCTTCTCCGCGGCAACATTGTGCAACTGTTTCTTTGTCTAGTGACGTCTCATTAACTGAAGCTTATCCGCTGCTGCTAGGTCGTTCGTACGATTCTGGCGAAGGATGAATTCAGAAGTAGTGTGTGCGTCCTGTCACGGCGATACGCCGCACCAGCGATTTTCCTCCGCGTCTGTATTTCGCTCGATCGAGTCCTGACTCGAGTCAAAAAGTTGAGTCCCACCAGCCGTGGCCGGGCGTGGCAGACGACGAGCTAGCTCTAGAGAGAGAGACTGGCGGTGATTTCTCTTTTTCGCGCGGCTTCTCCGGTTTCATTCCCCGCCAATAAAATTGGCGGCGGAGGTTTACCAGCTGGGACCCACATTTTCCGCAGGAGGTATCCGTCGTACCGACCCGACCGGAGAAGAAAATAAAGAAAAAACGACGCGCCCTCAGAGTTTGGTGGGGGTGGGGTGCGATAGGTTCCCAGTTCTGCCTTTGGGTGGGGTCCGGGGATGCGCCCTCACCATCCGGACAGATTTGATCTGCTCTTGCCATATTTCCAAATTAACTTGAGCCAGATGGGATGTGAAACCCGCTTTATTATCCAAAAATATAGGATGATTGCTTGGAATGCAATCGCAATCGAGTCGTCAACAAAATCGTCGATAAACTACGTTTATCTGATCTTCAGGAAAAATTAAGAAATTGCAGGTTTGCGAAACATACACATGTAATTGAAATGGCGATAAAGCTGGATGCTCTATTGGCTGGGCTGCTTATGTTTTTGACTTTGTGACACCCTGTACTTGTCTGCCATTTGAACGTTGATAATTATTTGGTCTGATTTTGGCTTGTTTAGTATTTAGCGTTCGAAAGATCGGCGCATGACATTCTCAGTTCCGTTTATCTGCTTATGATACTTTTTGAATGTCTGATAAACCACGCTAGAAGCTTTCAGTCAACCGAATCGGTTTTTTTGTGAGCGAATTTTTTGGCTCTTCTGTTATCGGATTGCTTTTTTTTACGAAGTTATTCCTAGCTTCGTGTGATAACGATAATTGCATTCCTTCTCACCAGCCGTGATCCGCAAACTCAACCCACGGAGTCAACGAGATGGCGCGCTAGAGCTCAGGTCGACCTAGACTTCAAAAGTATTAGCGTTCTGGCGACCAAGATGGAGTACAATGTGACAACAGGAATACAACCAGCAGATACAGATATATTATCTTATGCTAGTTGCACCCGTCATGAAAATGAATGTTTTCTGCATCACTTCCTTGTTTACTGGAAATTCATCTAATGGCTTCCTAGTAAAATATTTCGGCCGTTTGATTCTGGCGCCTAGCTCTAGGTCAAAAGAAACCAACAAGATAGCACAGAAACGAATAAGTAACTTTTCCCCCAAGATGTCACTTCAATCGGGTAGCAGTTTCTTAGATCATCTTTTAAACTAAATTCTGTTTTCTGCAGTCGTGACGGATTATTAGGAACAACGTCAAAATAGAAAGATGCTTCCAGAATTTTAGGAAGATTTGTCTTAGATCTGGCGAAAAACTTGTTTTTTAAAGGGAGATACTTTTGGCAATGCTGCTGCAAAGCCTAGCGCGAATACGCGTCATTCTGGTTGCCTCGGCTCATTGTCCTAGTGCTCACGGATTCTACAACCTCACAATTCCCTGTTTCAAAACGCGTGTTTACGTTTTCCCGTCCGGTCCTGGGCGTGAAGCTGCCGCGTTCCCTTTCTGCTCTCAAGCTGATCATTTCGCTTTGGCCGACGCGTGCCTACGTGCTGCTTGCACGAGTTTATTGTTCTATAAGTGGCTCCGATGCAAACTCCAGTCACCACCACCACCACCTCCTCCCACAAATCTCTACCCCTCCCCCTGATCCCGGTGCCATTTGGGTGGAAATTGGGGAACCTCTCCTCCGATTGAACCCCACTCCACTCCCCGTTTTGGAGGGCGTGTGCACATGCATAGACGCCCTCTCCGTTTATTATTTATGGTTGTTATTTAAAACTTATTTTCTGTCGACCTGCCTCCATACGTCACGGCTATTTCTGGACGTCAATCGCCGTGTCTTACGGGGAATGCCTGCCTGAAAGGAAACTTAGAGTTTGGCGCCGGCATGTGTCCGTCCCACTTGCAAAATAAAACTGCTGGGAGATTAAGACCGCGTCAGGTCAAGCAATATCGCTGTTTCCGGCAAAAGAAACCTGGTTCATTAATTTATAATCTTTGATTTATGTATGCCCCTGTTCAAATTGGGAATATTCGCAAAACGATACGATAAAATAGGAATTTCGGTGTCGTCGTTTGCATTCGGTATCGGTTTGCGTCGCATTCATTTGTGTGTGTTTTTGCGCTGTTCGGCATGTGAATGGGAACATATATAAAATAACGATTGGAGTAACGGACTAGAAATCTGCTCCGGTTGCCAATTAGGCTCAACTCCCAGAGGGGGGCGTTGCCCGGCCTGTCCCGTCTATTCGCGGACGCCCGGTCCACTCAATCCACTCAAGATTCACGCTGCGCTTGTTTGCACCGTTGCCATGCCAACCGCGCACGCACGCCAGAGGGATGGAGGGAGAAGGAGATCCCGGTGGGGTGGGCGGGGAGAGGGGTTAGAGGGGACTCTGGGCAGCTGCTGCTGGCGGGGGCGCCTGGGGACAGTTTGTCGGCGCGGGACACGCTCGTCCCGGGTAACGACGTCCGACAATCGTCTTGCCCCTCTCGCACTGTACTGGGAACCTTACAACCTCTTCATGGATCACTTAGTTTTTATGGGTTTTTTCTGTGGTTCGAAAATCAATTTATTCCAATGTTCTTTATTATCTTATTGAAATTTAATTTTGTTCAAGGTCCTGAACTAAATTTTGAATATGCTTTTATAATTTCAAACGATTCGCTTTTGAAATGGTTGTGTTGTCGAACCGGGTTAAAGCGTCGAAGTTTATATTGCAATATGAAATAATTTACTTTTTTTTATATACGTTTAGTTTTTAAACTTGAAAGTCAGTGGATGTTTGAAATTAATATAACTTGTGCCTCCAAGATTAAATTTAGCCAATTTCAATCAACTTTTTATTGTGTTGAAAATGTTAGACTGGGAAACATAATCTTGTTCGGGACAGCCCGTTGGAAAGAGTGATTTCGAATGTCCAATTTCGCGTCTGGTAGAAAATCAATATAAACCTGATGAAACGCGAGAGGTACCAGGTGGACTCGAGACTGGGAGTCGGCGGCCATCTTGATTGCTCGAGCGCATGCACGTTCTCATTAGTTCCGTTGTGCCCATGTGATCGCACAAGACGTTTAATAAATGAACAGTAAATTATACTGTTGTTGTCGTCAATAGCTATTTATGTATATAGACGTCTCGTGATCGCCGTATCTCTCTCTGATCGCGGAACGGGGTTGTCCCTAGCCTATAATTTATTGAAACTTAATTTCGGTCGATCGCTTGAACTGACCGCGCACATTTAAGCGTGATCGGATGTCGGGATATAGATTTTCATGGTCACACGCACACCAGATAAATCCAAGTTCCTGGATGAACAAAAAAAATATGAATATGAATTTTGTTTTTCGAATACGTCTTGACGTTTTCCGTTGTGTACAAAAAATTGTCATCGTCTAGCGTCTGATCTTGGAAAATATATATTAATAAAAACAACTTTTGTTTGTTGAAAATCAAGGATCTCCTCCGATGTAAGTTATTTCAAGCGGAGTGTTTTAGTTCCAGTCACTAAATCTAGATTAGTTGACAATACTGTTTTTAAGAGATTTAAAATTCGTTCTAAATTTGGTCCCGTCTCCGTTCTTGATTGCAATCGATGACGTTCTTTATATGACTTCATTTTAGAGTTATTCTGAATCCTGAGACATTTTGGGACTTAAAATTTTATAATTTGAGTATGAACTTGCTTTTTTTTAAATACCAGTTTTGCAATACACGAATGTGTGTGGCTTTGCGACGGGTGATGACATCATTCTGCTAAAGTGACGTCGTCACGTTGAAACTCTTGTTCAAGCCGTCTGACGCACATTGTCTATTTTTAAATGTTCTCCGTGCGGCAACCATTTTTTATTTATTAGACAAATCTGGTGAACCACAGGAAAGTTTACACGTATGTCGGAACCGCAGCTCCTAACCACGGTTAAAACCAGGATGTGCGCAGGAAAACTTAATAAATAAATATTTAAAAAAATGTTGTGGCAACAACTTCATGAGAAACCTTGAAAAGGATATTCTCGTTATCTCTCAGTCTTGTGGTTTTGATTATTGTAATCGCGTCTACGACAAGCAGTTGTTTTGCATAACCGGTTTTTCTCAATATTCACTTCGGCGTGTAATTCGAATGGTCGTAGGGAATTGTAATGCGCCCGACGCGCTTCCTCCTCTCGTTCGTATTGTTGTGAAACCTCACAACTCATAGCCAGTTAGCCCTGACCTCCCCTCGTCGATGCGTGCATGTAGTCCTGCATACGATATTTGATAATAGGAAATGGCTTCTTTTTCACGCACGCACGACACATTTCTGACGGTGGGAGAGAATGAGAGAGAGATAGATCGAATTCTAGTCTTTATGGGCTGTCGATAGACGTCGCCTCGGTCGGCGATCATCGACTCGTCAGTGCCGCCGTCACCCCAAAAAAATATAACACGCCAGTGTCTCGTGTTTGTGTGTGTGAGTGTGCTGCGTGTGGGTCTATAGCTTCGGAGAGATAGATCCTAGCTCCGGAGGAGCCTTCAGAAAGACTCCCACAGAGTCACGGTGAAGTTGGGATAAAAGTTGTGCTCGGGATCGCTCCGGCACACGTCCTGTCGTCGGCTAATCAGCGCTCACGCCGGCCGCAGCAGTCTCTTTGGGTTTATTCCCACCGCTGTTGCTACATTGACTAGACCGGATCAGGTGTTCTCTTACGAGAGGGTTATACGAGTGATCCCCGGATTATTGGAACTGTTTCGTTTAAAGTGGACGGGGAAAAAAGTCTCGAAGATTTTTGATTAACCTCGCGCGTGTGTTTAGTGAACGGTTAGCCGCCATCTTGGATGCCCCCACGTAAGGGTTGTGGTGTTCCGTGTTTCGGTGTCCTGTTTCGAAGTTCGCGGAACTGAATTCGTTCTCAGCGTTTTTCTCGTAGGAAATATTGGGGTTGTGTTTTGTTGGCACGGTCGCGTTTGCCTATTGAAATTTTTTAAAAAAAGAAAGTATATAAAGTTGACCCCCAGCCACCACCAGCGTCCCGGACCGGATTTCACCTATGCACGCGCTCGTCGCTCGCTGCACGGGTGGCCGGTAGACTACTATGAAGCAGAAGCGAATGTTCGTGTACGGTCTCCGCTCCGCCTCCGCCTCCGCACCGCTCGGTCTCCGCTCCGCGTCGTCGGGTGCCGTCACCTCCACGGCGTCGCCCTACACCGTCGCCATCGCTCCAGTCATGTATTACGTTCCAGGTCCGTCTGGCGTGGGTTCGTGAAAAATCAGCCCCCAATTTACACGACTGAGTTTTTTTTTCCGTTCCCCTTTCTCCCAGATTTTGTGTCCCCCTTGGATTTGCTGTTTCTGATTAGGCCAAACGCGCTCTGTATTATCAAACTCACATGCGTTGCTTGGTTGATCCGATGAAATGGAATGGCGATTTCCATGGAACAAAATCGTGGGAGAGGGGGGGGGGACGATGGCTCTTCAGAGCAGTGTTCTTTAAAGTCACATGGTTTTGAAAAAAGTGAGACCTAAGAACACGCTTTGAAAGTGGCATGCGAATCAATCTGTTGCCCTAACTTTTATTTGTTGGTTACAACAAATTATTGGCGATTCTAGTACGAAATATATGTTTGTGCAGATAAGTTTCCATCAAAATATTTCTTGAATTTGCGAAAATTGATTCCGTTCTCATGGGGCCACCAATAATTAGAGGAACAACGATACTGAATCGAAAGTAAATAGTCAAACGTTTCCATTAAAGAATATTCTCCTCTCTTCCCCTCTAATAATTTCAAAGAATATTTCATTTCAGAAAATTAAAATAGTAGCTAAGCACCGAGAGAGGGGTATGGAAACTCCTGTTGTGATGTCTACACTTCAGTGAATTAAAAAGAAATAAGTTTAATGCTCTAAATGTTCCAACCAATTCGTAATTCATAAGCTTGAAGTGCATCTTGTGCTGCTCATTAGGTAGTCCGATATGCAGGTGAACTAACTTTCATAGTATTTTTTGTATTCTCATTCAATTCCATGTTTCTTTTGAACTTAGTACGCAGCGGTGAGTTTTATTATCTTGACTGCAGCGAGCCTTTTTGACCTTTTTTCGTAACTTGTTTTAATGTTTCTCGGAAGTTTTGCGAAGCTTGCATTACACTGGCCAGACGGCGGCTAATCTGAGTTTTCGGAATTGATTGCTGCGAGACTTCATAAATTTTAAATAAATTTGAGAGAGGGGGGGGGGGAGAGAGAGGGAGACGACTTTTTATTCTCTACGTTTCGCTCAAACCTTCCTTAATGTACGAGTTTGCAGTAGTTTTGAAAGGAGAATTCGCTCCTGCATTTAGCTCGCCTCGTTAGAATAATAGAGCGGGAGGATCATGATAAAACGACTATTACTGTGCCATAACTTTCACTTATTTTGCGTTGCGAAAACAACCAAAGGCATTTTTTGATAGGGAAGGGGAAATTCGTTATGTGCATCATGACTTGCGAGCCAGGAAAAACGTTCGTGTATGTCGATCGTTCTAAAGCTGGGCGATCACATGCTGGTCTAGTTGGATGTGTTTTTCTTAAATGTTTTTGACTGAATATTGTAATTGGTTTCTGCTTGATGGCGCGACCGGGCGCGATTAGTTTTGATACTGATGTTGAGCTACCCCGTTTTACACTTTTTAGATTTGGCGTATTCAGCGCCACTAGTGGCGTCAACTGTAACCGAACCATCATTTGTGAAAGGATAAAATGAACAGTGGCATTGAAATACCAACCCTTAGTTATTCAGCACACACTTTCAAATAATTTTTTGCGGTTTTTCTATTAGCACGCGTTATTACGCACGGGTTCCAAGTGGAGAAAGTCTCCTGGAGGTCGTTTCCTCGTCGGCTGACCTCGCGCATAAAATTTACTGTCGCGCCATCTCCCGGCCACCGTGTGCAAATAAAAAAAGGAAACCTCATTTAACCGAGCAGTGTTAGAAGTGGCACTGCTCTTGTGTTTTTTCGGTGTTTGCTCGATACACGGGTAGGCAATACCTAAGGGCTTGTGTTCTTGGAAATGACTCGAGATTGGCGATTCGAAAATGTTGGTCACGCCACCTGTACGCCCTTCTGAGACCACATATTCGCTAGATAATTCTCTGGATTTTGTCTGGGAAGTGACTCGGGCGTTTAGCGAACACGTTGGTTTCATCAGTTGCTCGTTAGGCGGCTCCGTGATCCTCCGCCAAAACAAAATATATTGACGCTACAAGTGGTAGTTCAAACACAATTTTTATAAAAATTATTTACTCTTATGTCGTGTTTCAATCATGCTTAAATCTAAAAAAACCGAGATTCAAGTTGTTGTTTCTGAAAAGAGACTGATGACAATTCGCTGTTCCGTAGTTTGAGCGATCAAGACCACAAAGTCAACACAACAGTTAAAACGAGTTTTACTGGCATTAATACAGACCCAAGTGTTCAGGAAGATTTTTTATTAGTGTTTGCTGTTTTCAATCGAGGTTGTTCAGAATTACGATTGCAGGCGTTGCTTGTCAATGTCGATGCCGCGTGTACTTGGGCTGCGAATTAAAAATTCCTGGTCGAACTCGTATTGGGTTCCTGGTTTTATTTGCCAACTTGTACGATGTTGCAAACAGAAATTGAGAATACCATTTGACAGTGATAATCAAAATTAGGATTTCGATAAAATTATTGATTTCGTGGGTTCTCCGTGGGCAGCTGTAATGCTGCCAGGAGAAAGTAACACAACCACATAGAAATGCAAACTGGCGGCCAACGTCCGGCCAGATTTTATACGGTTTCCATAACGCTTGGTCTTGGTGAGTCGCATAAAGTATGCACTATGCCTGTATGTCGGTACCACACTAACTAAAACGTCACCAGATACGCATTTCGGAGGCTTCTGATAAATCCCTATTTAGTCTCCTGCTCTAGCCGTACACTGTACAGTTTTTCATTTCATATTGACAATTTGCGATTTATGTTGCAGTCATTTTTTGCCAATGCGTTCTATTGACTTGTTACTCCGGTATTAAATTCACGCTATCCTGTTAAATGTTTGCACTTTTCACTAACGTGTGACACGAAAAATAGGCTCTCTGTTATGTCCTTGTTGTGACGATTGTTATTTTTTGTGTGAAGGTTTATCTGATCATTGGCTGGACGATATTGTTTCTGCATTTTGTTGCGGGACGCCTATGCCATTAAATTATCATTTCGTTTGTCAGAAATAATACATAAAAAATTAACTGTTCATTAGTCAAACTTGCAAAGAAAATCTGAAGAAAAAATATTCTTATTACAATAATGAAAAAGATTTGTTAGGACGTCTGTATGATATTAATCGGAAATGGTGAATTCGGGACAGCACCGAATGAAGAAGACGAACCTAGTGGCGAACTCGCTTTTAAAATAATAATATTTTGCTATGATTTTTGATTAGAACTGGTAATTGCGAAAAATATCGAGTTTCCAACACTTATTTGTTTTCGAACATTGTCTGTTCGAAACTGTTTTTCGCAATTACCAGTTCTAATAAAAAATAATAGGTAAAATATTATTATAAAGGCGAGTTCGACACTCGGTTCGTGTTCTCCATTCAGTGCTGTCCCGAATTCACCATTTCTTATTACAATAATCACAATAATAATTACAATATAATTATCATAAAGTAAGATGGTTTGTCTTGGAAGAACCATTTTTCGAAAAAGAAACATCCTAAAATCCATGAACAACAAACCGCTTATGGAAACTGACTTTGGAAAAAGATCTTCGTTCTTCCTGTTTATAAGTAAAGTATGCGTTTCACGTTCGTCTTATGCTAATTGTGTTTTTTTTTGTCTTTTGTGTCTTGTTTCAGAGAGAAAACTATTTGTCGGAATGTTGGCTAGGAAATGTTGTGAAAGCGAAGTTAGAACATTGTTCTCTCCTTACGGAACGATAGAGGAGTGCACGGTACTAAGAGATTCCAATGGACTAAGCAAAGGTGAGCACACTTCCTTTAAATTTCCTGCACACTGGCAATTTGTTTTTTAGCGACTGCTTTGTGTGCGCCAAGAATCCTCTTTTGTTGGTACCCCCACATACATAACTCATAAATATTGCTATTTCCGTCTTCATGTATCTTTGTACTTGAGTTGATTGTTCCGCAAAATACATGAACAATGCTCAGATCCAGAGACATCTTAAAATCTTAAAAATAAATAAAATAATTGTCGCAAAATCAAAATATTGCGGGTTCATTGTTTGACCGTTTATCAATGTAGTTTCTCGGTTATATAATTCGAAATTTTAATATCTATTGTCCGTACGACCACACTACAAATAAGGGAATTCAAGTTAAACTCCCGTAGTGCTTCTCTCGTCGCTTCCTTAATGACTGACATCCGGTCCATCCCACCTCACAACATCCGGAAGGGGTGTAGGGGGCGGGGGCGTTCGAACAGACCCCGTCACCTGATCTCCCCTTACTTTCTTTCGTCTTCCAAAAGATCCAGTCTGAGTCAATTAAGTTCAGAGAGTGCTCGTGTCTGGAGGACTGGTGCACCAGCTGACCTTCGGTGACCCCAACCCATCCCCCCCTCCCTCTACCCAAACCGAACCCGGCAGAGTCTACACTCGCGTAGCCCCGGGTTTTTTTGTACGTGTGGGACGGAATTTCTCGAATGTGGCCGACGTCTAGTGTTTACATCTTCCCCTCAATGCCCCTTTTCGTAGAAGGCTCTTTGGCCTTCTCCTCCCGTGACTTCGTGTGAGTGTCCAACGACTTAAATGTTCGAACTTGTTTTCTTTCACAAGATGGTTCTGTGGTGTTTTAATTGTTTATTTTAAACTCGCGTCAAATTTCTATTTTTGTTTGGCAATACATTTTTCTTAAACTTATTGACGCTGAATAAAGTAAAAAATTTAAATAAAACCGTGATATGGCCCATAGTGTATCTCAATCATTGCAACCGTACCGATGACTTCCTCCAAAAAAGAGATGTTGTCTCCAGATGACTCCTCAAATCCCCGGGTCTCTGGAGCTTACGTGGACCCAGCGCGTGCCCGACGTGTTTTCCACCCTCGATACACCCAGTCGTTATCCCCCGACTTCTTTTCCAAAATCTCCAAATCGCTCATCTCCTTCTCGTATGTCTGCAGATTGACTGGCGGCGCTTCGAGGCTTGACTGACGCAAACTTAGTGCACGCTTATATGCACGAACCCGCAGGAGTCATTCAAAGTTAGCCAACCCCCAATCCCAAAACCAAATTGCATTTGCTCTCGCCGATCAGTTTTTGACGAGAATGTGGGCAAACCAACGATTTACTTTCAAAATAAGTCTAAGCGTTTTGACCCATGAGTCGCTAATTGCGTACATTTAATTCAACAAAGTACTTTTCCAACAATTTTATTTCGAAAGTTTTTTATTTGTCTTAATTTCAAAGTGATATATCAGTCTCTAGTGGAATATGTTTCTCAAAGCTATTCTGGCTATTCATATTTTGACGAACCTGAAAACGGGGTTTCAAAGTTTAGTTAACAAACCAAAGTGTGAGTGTGTTGCCCTCATCACTTAACCTGAAGAAATCCAGTGAGGTGGCGTCAGTTTAACGGAGCTGGGCATATCTCAACAGTCTATCCTAGTGAGAGTGCATGCAAAATATCTTGTTGAGTTTTAAAGGCAAAGGCAGTTGTGGTTGATGGCCGCCGAATCTACGGCACATTGCGCAACTTTCTTCTATTGCAATATATATCCGATCGTTACGGTGTCCGATGGATTGGATGGGTTGGTGGTTGGAATCTGATGGATTCCTTTCCATGTTCAATAGAGCGTCCAACCCTGTGTGTTTTCCAATCACTAGAATATATTGTGTACCCGGGATAAATGGTGCAGTATTTTTGAATTTAAGAATTTTGTTAGGTGTATTTCATTTCTGACCTGTTCGATTCGGTTGAGATGATCAAATAGCAAAAGCGACGCTGATTGGAAAACTGAGATGATAAAAGATGCATGGGGGAGTCTTATTACTCGTTTATTAAATCTCGCGGGTAGATAAAATCCAGAGGAGTCCTACTCGCAAACATTAAGGCTAACCCAGAAATCTTAGGTTTCGTTAGTTGCTTATTAGACGTCGTCGCCATCGGAAGCCATAGCTGCGGTGGGCCCAACGATTCAGAAACAGAGAAGATTGTTAGATATATCCTATGGGTATATACAGTATGTGGTAACAAGTTTCTTGATTAAACCATAGAAAGGGATCTCATCACCGCCGTCTATAGGCGCTTACACGGGGAAGCTGGTTAAAATGCCATGATATCAATTCCGCCTTGTCCCTCGCTCACATTATTCTGCTGGATTCGTGGTTTGTGTCTTCGCATCCCCGGGTACGCTTCGCCACTTGGGTCTGTTGCCCTGATTGTTCCCCCTGAATGGAGGACTTGGACAAAATTAATAATGGGCCTATTTTTAGTAGGCTTTTATGCACGCAGTAAGTGCTTGCTGCACTACCACCGATACGTATTTGGCTGGAGGTGATAACGTAGACTCTCTCTCTCTGGATGTGCCAGTTTACGTGCGGGGGTGTACACTGTACATGTGCAGGAGAACCCGTGGCACCATCAGCTTTTCCAGCCAAGCCACCCCCTTGCAGATAGGGAAATCTGATTTTCTGTTTAGTTCGTTTTAAACGAGTCTTTATCCGATGTTTCCATCACCCTCGCCCAAACCATTCTCCAATATTCCCCCATCGAAGTACTTTCTTTTTTGGGAAGGTTGTTTTTTTATCTATAATGGAACATATGGAGATTCCAACTTTGAGTAGCACGATTGTTTATTTGTTATTGACGATACGTTTAAATGGATGGATCCTGGAAAAGAATTGGAGTAGGAGTCACTAACGTGCACCTGATGTCGTCCGAAAAAATATGTAGGTTTCGGACGGGAATTGAAACCGCGATCGCGATGAGCCAGCGTAGTAATCCAACGCGCAAACCAATACGCCACACGGCACCTATGAATGGTTGGTGACTTATGTTCCATTTCTTTTCATTGAAAAGGTGTCCGGGAAATCAATATCTTGGTGGCTAATTCGCTGGTGTGGAGGTGTTTGAAAGGGAGGCCGGAAGGGCGTGGTCATTGTTCCGTGCCACGTTCTATTTCGAGTGTCTTTCCTCTTTGCTCCTGTTGGAGTGACTAGCGCCTGCATAGCACTCTGTTCATATCTGGGCTTTCACAAATCGATAACATCGATACGTGGCGGACGAGAGGCGGGGGTGGAAAAGACTGTCTGTTGTCCCTTACTGTTATGTGCACTACCAACGTCTTTCCTGGTTGTGTTGCTCTCCGCCAGCTGGCAACGTAGCTCTCT
>JAQGBY010003112.1:0-20342 GCA_034698785.1 Mycogona germanica
GAGAGCCCGCGCCGGGAATCGAACCCGGGACCGCCGAGCCACAGCCAGTAGCAATACCGACTGGGCTACGACGAGCAGCACCAGCCCAAACGGATGCATAGGCATCAGTCACCGAATCAGTTCCAGATAAACGGCCAACTTCAGGATCAGCAGACTCAGCTACAGGGATATCGTTCCCTGATGTCATTCAGAATGGCGGCAAACCTCTTCTGCCTCGAGCGTCCATACAGATCATCCCAAAGGAACTCGTCAATGTGTGAGGGCAGCAGACGCGAGTCCATGACCGAACGGCGCTGACAATAACCCTTCAGTTTGGCCCAGTAACTCTTGACGGCATTGATGCAGGTGCCGCTGGCTGGATCCACAAAGTTGTGTGCATTGTCCACCGTGCAGTGTGTGTAGGGAGAGACACCGCCTAGCCGATCCAGCACCTCGTATGCCCGGCGCCGGTCTGACCAGATGATGCTGCCAGGACGAATGTGGGCGGCCACGGTACTGGCCAGCGTCTCTGGTTCGCGGTCAGCCACGTAAACGACCACGCCTCGCCCAGAGCCACAGTCGTAGATGCCCAGTAGCCACTGATCACGGGTGGCCGGGTCCTCCTTGTCCTCGTTGCGCTTGGACGCAGCGCACTCGTCGATCTGGACCACGTGATTATCGCCGCCAAACAGAAAGGCTTCGGGCGAGCGCATCAAGCGCCAGCTGCATATATCTCGGATATACTGGTTGTACTGAACCACCGACTTGCTGGGGATACCTGTGATGTCACGGGACACGCCCACTGATGCCTGGCAACTCCACAGGAATATGATCTCCATGATCTTGGCAAAGGGCAACTGAGATTTCTCGAAGAAGGTGTCCTTGCAGATAGAGGTGGTCTTGCGACACTTTTTGCAATACATGCCCCAACCGGCCTTGCCGAATTTTCCCTTACGGATGGTGAGCGGTAGGTTACAGTCGCGTTTGGGGCAACGGCCATGCGCTGGTAATAGACCGTTGGCCTGCAGCTTCTTGACCACGAAGCCGGTGTCCTCGTCGAAAAACTTGAAGATCTCGTACAGGCTATCACAGTCTTCTAGTTTGGCCTCCAGCTTGGCCTCGATTTCACCGTCGCTGTCATCGTCCTCATCCAGCGTCACCTTCACTTGCTCAGACTCTATTTCGATCGTCGATTCGACCTCCATCATCGACTTGGTAACCTGCAAAGTACAAGATTAGCAGTTAAAGACTGCCCAGCCGAATCGGTCCCCCAAACGAGAGCCCACGTTCTAGCGTTTCAAAGACGGACGGTTCAGGATTCAGGATTAGATCAGACTAATTTGTGCTCAATTTATAATACGAGAACATTGTTTGTGTTACTACTTGAAATCAGAGTTGAAGCACCGTACAAAATCTTGAAGAATCGCATTTCATGCAACATTAAATGTACATGTACTGAAATATAATTGCCTGTATGATTTGCTAACTAGATTTTAAAAACAAATGCGCTGGAGTCGAACTCTGGTTGTCAATTAAATGAGCCTCAAACAAAAATGGTTTTATAGGCATCCGAAATAAACACATGTCAATCAAATTATTTACTTATATACTGCTCACCGCACTCAATTAATCACCTATCTATGCCACAGTCACAATTCAATGCATCACACGTTTCTCTCCCATTTTGGATTCGGTGAAAAATAGATGCTCACCAGCGAATATTTGATGAGATGCTCGTCCGACTGACTTGGCTTAACCGGTCTCTTTTTTTCCCTGGATCACTTTTGTCTCACTTAGAACAAAGAATTAAACAAACACAATTTTAGACACAAGCCCTAAGAGAAAAGTGATTAGTGATGCGTGGTATTAATCGATGTTGAAGCTTTTAAAAGCAATGACGCTTTTGGGCAGACTGGCCATGTGCGGGCAGCCTGTTGGCGGATTTTGAACCGGGAGATGGAGGGGGTCTAAACTAAGTCTTGGGGAGGCTGTTCCATTTGGTAACACCAGGTAGACCTATTTGTTTGTCCAGTTATGCTGAATCACCTCATGAGAAACCTTTGAAATACAGACATCTCAAAGGGCTGGTCTGATATACGCCTGTTGACAGAAAAATTGTGACAGAACATCAAAATAAGTTACAAGATTTTTCATGTCCCCCTGTACGACACCAAGTAGGCTTATTTTAATAACATGTTACTCAAAGTTAAATGCGGCATGAAACTGTATCTACTCATTCAAACACTTGCTGGAACACCTGATTGTACATAATTAATGGTAGCGCCATATAATTTTCAAATATTGACGAGAAAATGGCAAATTTTATCTCACCACACAACAAGCTTTCAAATCAAAATTGCGACGACGGCCATTTTCTTAAGTATGGCGGAATGCGGATGAATGGGGAGGGGGGGCATTGAGTGTTTGCTGTAATCCTGGTCCGTTTGCACTAATATTCACAAATTGACTCAATTACTCTAAATACACCATAGCCACTTTAGTGAAATAAAATTTAAAAATTAATATTCTTGTTAAACTGGAAATAACATTTTAATTAACTGTTAATTTATATTTTAATTTTGGGTAAAATAAATTAATGTTCGGGTATTTCCTGCGCTTGGAAAACACACAAGTGATAAACAACTGGTATGTGTTGCTGAACTCTTTAGTAATGCAGTTTACAAATGTCGCGGCAGTGAGTTTCGCTTATTAAGTGCGAACAGTAATATGTTTTGCGCGCTTATCCTTGGAGTCAGATGTTCAAAATATTCTATGACCTTGGAGTCGTCACTGTGTGGCTTATTCCTAATAAATTAAATTTACAAAATACATTCCATATTATGAGATATATGTATTCATTTATAATTTTAAATAAAAACATTAAATAAATTAAACATACATGAAATCACTAATAATTGCTTTACTATATTGTGTATAGAATTTTTGATTATGTAGCAGTGAAAGTTAGAAATTTCCGATTTGACATCTGTAGGTACTGGACAAATGCTTCGCATACATGTGATACATCGCGAGACATGAAAATAGAGCGCGTCTAATTATTATCCCTTTGGCGTGGCTCTTCGAGGTACGATTGTCTTCCAGATATCAACGCCCCCCCCATGTCGGAGTACAATCAAGATCCTAATTTAAATGGCGACAGTCAATGACTCATCATCAAGCTCACTGCGTCAACGCCGTCAAGAATCTCTGGTTGTGCTTTATTTACATTCTGCGGGTGAAAAAATCTTTGTGAAGTTCCAGTTTTATTTCATGTTACAACCGAACAATGGAATTGCGGGTGTCCACTAGCCGACTGTTAGGTTGGCTCATACTGGTTGGTCTTGCCGTTTCCTCGCCCGATGCTGTGAAGGGCAGCAGCCCAAGTGCCCAAAATGTCACTGGGGGTGTGACCAAACCACCCACGATGACACCTGCGACGACAACAGTCGCACCTGAGTCCGGTAAGAGAATTATCTGCTTTTTCTCTTTCAAAGAAGGTTAAGAAATTGTTTTACTGATGCGATAGCATTTCCACACCCGCTTTGAGGTGTCTCAGTAGATGCCTTTTGACCGTATAATGTGAGTGTGCCTTTAGGGGCATAAAATCAGCGCAGTGACGTCATTGACGCTGACATCGTAATCAAGCCATTATGATTGCCAATAATTGTCAATGGGCATTTAAAATTCGCTTTTCGTATGTCTCGCATTATGTTGACAACTCGACAGATGACTCGACCGATTTGCCTTCTTAATTCATGATGCGTCAGGATTGCAATCATAATATTGACAATTTTTTTCTCCTGTTTCTTCTAGTCTGTCAATCGTACAACAATAGCTGCGAGGAATGTGTCAAGAACACGAAGGTAACGTCTTTCTCTGATCGGTTATGCGACAATTGACAACTGTCTGATAGTTCAGAGTCCTGAGGCGGTTTTCTCGAAATGTCACCGCGTTGTAGACTTAATTTCAAATTTAAATAGATCAAATCAATACTTCTTCTGTCAGTTTTCTGCCTCTTGTCTTTCTAGTGCTACTACTGCTATTCGACGAGCCAATGTCTTTACTATCCGTATGCCAGCGGTTTTCCAAGCCCTCGGGATTGCGAGATGGGAGAAGTTCGTTGGGCCGTATGCTGGTGTAAGTGTTAAAATCGCTAAATGTCATTCTCACCTCGTTCCTCATTAATTTGTTGTAAAACTTGCTCTGCAAGCCGACATGCGATCCTTCATTCTATGGATTTTTAGCAAATATATTAAAACTTCAATATATTTTGTGTAGTCAACTTCAAGGCACTGATTATCAGCTTGAGTGTGATGGCGGGAGTCTTGTTCATCAGTCTGACCGTGTGCCTGTACTGTTGCTGCCGAAAGAAGAAGACTAAGAATCACACCAAGTACGCACAAGAGGAGGCCAAGCGAGAGCGTGAGCGAGAAGAACGACGCATCAGATCTGAAGAAAGGTGGGATCTATTTTTGTGAATAACTAGGCACTTGCTGTTATTGTTTAATGTGAAACATTATTTGACGTAAAATATAAAGGAAGTTGTGCCCGGGACAGCGCCGGACGAGAAAAGATGAACAAGAGTTGGCGATAACTCTTCTTGCTGTAAATAAAAGTGAACAATTATTTAAAAATGAATTAAGTAAACTAGAAAAACGTGGGAACTGACGATACAAATATGACGATGACGATTCACATCCAACAAATTTACCACATCCTCATCTCCCGTGGAAAATTAATATTTATAATTACCCAAGGTAGACGGTACCGGTTTCACGCAACACCACATGCGATCATCAGCTAATATATCTAAATATAATTTAAAAATCAACGCAAAGGTGAAGGGGAAGGGAAAGGAGAAGAAAGGAGAAGTAAAATCGTCATCGGAAATAACTGGAACGAGTTGAGTTGGTTGGTGGAATAAAGTGAATCAAAATATAGCTTTCTTGTGAACAATTCATATTCAAAATTGAAATTGTTGTCCGTAAATTCATTGATTTTAAAGGATTGAATCATTTTTCTGATATTTTTAAATAGGAAAATGGAGCGAAAACTCAAGAACGACGAAATAAGAAGGAAATATGGTAAGTTGGTTGCTTCACTTTTCAAACTCTGTTAAGCACGCAGTATATTATGTTACCAATATTTCTGATCATGCGATCACTTCTCTCAAAATCTTAAGCGGCGGACGGAATCCTTGATGGTAGGTGCACTCTTGTTTTGTTCAGCCACGATCGACAAGAGCTTGATCATTTAGATTTGATTATCGCCGCGCCGTAGCATTATGGCGATTTCCGTAGGTAGGGGGGGAGTGCTAATGAGGCTTTGGGCAGGCTGGCCGTTCGCGGGCAGCCTGTTGACGGGATTTGAAACTTGAGAGGGAGGGGGCCTGAACTAAGACTTGGGGAATGCAGTTCCATTTAGTAACGCTTCTGGGAAAGGAAGAGAATTTGGTGTAGTTGCTCTTAGCAAAGATTGTTTCTAGTTTGAGTGGTGGCCTCGTCCATGTCGTTTGGCTGGGGTGGTGAAATTTGCGGGGTCAAGAGTAGTGAGGCCGTGGCTGATGGAAATTTATGTTCACTTCTTTGCAGGTCTCATGAAGGAAGAGACACCGTACGAACGATTTGATGCTTGAAGGTCGCCAGCGATTCTGTTGCATAAATATTGGAGAGCCTAGTCCACGGCTGACATTCTTGTATGACGGTAGGAACCTCATCGCTAGTCTTGACGGTCCGCATTGCTATTTCCTGTCATGTGCGAGTTGGATCGATCTGTAATATTGGGTTATTTTAAAGAATCTGTCTGGTGTCAAGCAATAGAAAGTAAGATACATGTATATAAATATTTTTTTTCCTTATCAAATTTATTTTATTTCAAGATTTATTTTGGTTCGGGGTTCATTATTTTACCCACATCTCCCAGCAAATTGTATCACGAGAATATTTTATTTAGAATTTTATTTCATTAATTACGGTTGCACTTTTTTGCATTTGGATTTTCGTATTTTTTCAACTGCCAATATAAATATATTTTCTACATGGCCAAGTTGTGATAGACGAAATACTTGTATATTTTATGTCAGTATCTAGGCTGAATCTCTTTGACAGTCGAGGTACGCTGGTGCTACACTTCAAGTTGGTTATCATAAATGAACGTGTAAACTGTTTGCTAATATGCGTCAGCCTTTATTGAATCTCCAGGGCACTGCCCTACAGGATCGAGCGATTCCTCGTAATTCACCTGGAAATAATTTGTCCTCTTACACAGGAAATGAATGCATTTAGATAAACCATCCTGTTACGCGTAACTGTATATTTCAAGGTCGATGACGTGATTTTGCTTACTGATTACTGCACTTTTGACGCGATGCTGCGTTGGTGTTTTCGACTTTTTTTAATGCGAGCGATTTCTTTATTCTTGCTTGTTCGGTAATTTTGAAGCGCATTTTAAAAAAAAATTCAGTTTCTTCCTACTGAAAAGTGACCTATATCGCAAATATTTCTCATTGAATCTCCTTATACTTTTTGTATAAATTATTATTTCGGCATTCTGCACCAATATACCATTATGTCATTGTTTTAATAGTCTACTGTGATACAAATGCCAATTGAATGCATTTGGTTAGATCTGAAAGTATTGCATTAAGCATATGTGCCAATTCATGACAAATCTTTCCATTCAGTTAAATTTTAAATTATCTTTAAAAAAAATTAATTGTTGCAGCATTACAATGGCTTTGTCCGTTCATATAAGCCATTTTTATTGGATGTGCTGCGAAATTTGTAGTTGGCTAGTAATTATCGGTAAATGTAACCTCGTCAATAGAACAGAGTACAAGTTTGTGTATTACAGTGAACTTATTAGATCAATGTGGCCTGAACATTCCGGTTTGTCATTTGTATGTTGGTATGGTGGCGAATTGTAAAATGTAAATGTGCCACTGTAAAATGCTATTCATCGTGCTTCGAGAATTTCTTCCAATTTTTGACCTTTGGCTCGCGGCAGATTACGCTCACGTATGCTAAATCTGGTGTCATTCATAATTTTGCAACCTGTCACAACCTGGTGTGATTTAATACATTTATCTCAGGTGATGCACAAATAATTAAATAAAGTATAAGCATAAGTGAACGAGCACGGGACAGAGCAGTGTAAGGCGCTGCCTGTAGTAGTCATCACTCGATTCATATGCCTTATTGTTAAATAAAGTATTATTGCGCTTTTAAAATTAATTATTTGAAAGTCCATGTTTTGTCTAACGTCTCTAATTTCAACAACAAAATTTTAAAATGTTCAAATCGCACCTGCAAATTGCTGAAAAAAATACAAACTTATTTTATCAATTAACAGTCGACAGACTGACTACATATCCATTGACTAACTAAAACGGTCAATCATTGTTAAGAAAAATTTGTTAGGAAATTTTTTGATTCTAAATCATAAATTTAAACTATTATTCGATTTACCGGGAAGCGGGACAATCTTTGCCATGGCAAACGCCGAAGTCAAGCCAACGTCAATTGGTAAGGAAAAATTGAAATCTAGTTAATTATTCTAGTAGATAAAGCGTGAAATCTCAGCTGCGCAATTTATCTCACGCCTCGGATGCCAATATTTTTATTTACTATTATTTTGGCCAACATATATTAATTAGTAATGAGGTTAATTATAGTGCTTAATAATTATTTATATATCGGAGAATTTAGAAAAGGTGTCCAGTATTTGATGGTCGATTTGTTCGCAAGCTGCGCAAGACTACCTTAGTTAATACATTTTCATTGACAATGACGTTATATTAATTGTGCCTTATTATGAACCATTTTTTTATAATATTTTGTGGCCTTCTGTTAGAACTTGTTCGGTTCGTTATTTGTAACGAGGTTCATCTTTGCGATGACTTTCCAAACAGGATGGTACAAATAGTTCTTTTTCAATGAAAACTGCTTCCATTTTTATGCATTCCTTTGCCATTTTCACTATCGTGAATAGCTCAAAACTATTGCTGATTATTAGTATCGTAAAATAATTCGTGTTTTAGATAAAATGTTAGTAAATGTTTATCAAATTTGACGAGTCCTTCAATGGTTACTGGATTAATTTCATGATAGGCAATTTAAGATGATTGCCGTTTGTTTAATTATTTCCTGTACAGTGCAGCCCAGAAATCAACCAGAACCCAATATATATTTCAACAAATCTTATCGTCTTTACGGGAAAGCTTACGGGGACTAGCATTGCAATTTTTAATACAATGCCAGTCGATCTTTTAGAAGTTTCCCGAGAAGGGATGGATAGTCTATGAGTGGTTTGGACAATCTTCTTATAAGATTGCCAAAAACAACGAGAAATTGCACGAACCACTGGAATTTCGAGGTCGTTGTTTTCCCTAAAGACGATATCACGATTCGTTCTGTTTTACTGTGAGCCTGGGAGGAAACTCCCAAATTAAATAGTCGTATTGCAGCGCCCTCGGTGCTTGGGAAAACCGTAGACATGATGCTGATGAACACTTGTGCCAAGTTTCAAAAGAATCAGCCAACATTTCGCAAAGATATGATAATATATTTTGGTGTTTGATTACGTTGCCTTTACTTTGTAGTCTCGACTGACGGAAGTGTCGCTTCATTTGTAACCAAAGATTTATTTCACTTGAAGCGCTTAAATTTTTCTTTTTCAATATTTTATCTAAAATGAAATTATTTACAGTTCAAGCTTTGCATAACATCCATGTACGTAGCATAATTAATTGTACATGTATTTTATTAATATACAGTAATAAATTGTATTGTCATTGCGTATAATCACAACTAAGTGCTAGCTATTATTTCCAAAAAGATATCCTATTAAATTAATCTTTTTTCTTACACTAATACTAATGGAATGTTTTACGAATTCTTGTAGCGTTTAGTCTTTAACCTCAATACTCGTTAACCTCGGTAATGGGCGTCGGCATCTCCTAATGGTCGTAGTATTCGATCCGGCAGCCAGTTTCGAATGCGTCTTTCTCCAGAATATCTAGGAGCCTTTTCGTGGTCATTTCGCAGGTCAACATTCTTCCGCTGCTAACCATCTCTGAAAGGATCAAGTAGTTACTCTTTGAATTGGCGTGAAAATAATTTGCAAAAAGTGTTTCATCTGGACAACATAAAATACCACAATTTGTTAAAATGATTTTATACTTGTCGCCTTGTATGTAAACATTATTTAAACGTACTTTGGATCATTGCCTTCGCAACCGGATGAGTGAATTGCTGGCTAGCGTCACGATTCATGTCCGTTTTAAGAGGTCCCGGACCATAATTCAAAACCTTGACATTCGAGTCTTCCAAGGATAATGTTTTGAAGAAAGCCTCTCTAGCACTTTTACCTGGAGACATGAAAAGTTATTTTAATTGGATTTACCCATTTAATATTGTTATAACGATTGAATTTGACAACGACAATAACAATCCGTTGAATCATGACGGATTTTCAAGTAAAATTATCAAAATTAGTTCTAATATCAATTCATGTACCTGTACTGTAAAGTGCAGCCGAGGGCATTGGTTTAATGGCAACCAGAGCTGATATGTTGACGATCAATCGGCGTTTAACTGCGGAGGCGGTAAATATTTTGAGGAATGCCGCATTTAGGCAGACTGGCGAGATGAGGTTGAGGTGCAGGTAGTCTGCCCATTCCTTGGCATCGCTCAGCTCCTCAGCATTAACCACTCGTCCAAAGGTGGCCGCATTGTGGACGATGATGGCCTGCTCGAAGTCGGAAGTCTTCTTGCCAAATTCGTTCAGCGCCGAATTGATCAACTTGGTATCCCGATCCGCCGGCGCCACGGCACCAAAATCGACGCTCTTGGTGGAGACCTTGATCTTGGGCCGCTCGCTCAAGATGGCATCTCTCGTTTCGTTGAGCTTTACCGGATCGCGGGCTATCAGAAGAATCACCGAATCATCACCCAAGTGAGCTGCCAATTTGATGGCCAGCACTTTACCCAAACCCCTACTAGCTCCCGAAATAACCACGAACGATCGAGCCTTCGCCAGCCACCCGTTGTTGGACGCCATTTTCTTGTCTGTGTAAATTTTTAGCTCTGGGTTGTTATAGCAATGTCGAAAAGTTACTAGTCATGGTGATATATAAGAGACATGCAGATAATTGATTACTGAAAAGGGTGGTTCAAAGTGGGCGTGACTGTTGCACTCATAAAACTGATTAGGGATCTCGCAGATGCAATATAAAATTGAACAGGTGACCTAATTTTCATAATCATGTGCATGTCATATTTCGATTACGTATAACTACTTTATAGTGGGTTACAGAATAATACGACGAAAGGAACGATATCTGTAAGAACCACGATATCTGTAAGAACCATCGTGGTTCTTACAGATATCGTTCCTTTCGTCGTATTATTCTGTAACTTTCGGATTATTGCCGCTATACTATCTAGCATTATGTCTCTAAATAAAAATATATCCGAATCGGCGTGCTTCTGCTCTTTTTTTTTTTTTTTACTTTATAGTGGGTTCCGAAATACATGGTCCACCTTCACATTTAATCAGATCTTCTGATATAATTTATCCGGGCCGCTCGCTCAAAATGACATCTCTCGTTTCGTTGAGCTTTGTTGGATTGCGGGCTATCAGAAGAATCACTGAGTCGTCACCCACATGTGCCGCCAATTTAATGGCCAGCACCTTACCCAGCCCCTCTACTAACTCCGGTAATCACCACAATTACAATTAGAAATTTTACCCGCAAGCAGCCCCCAAGAGAGGGGCCTATGGCGGGGGTCGAAAGACCAGTTGAGGACAGAAATCGGGAAAACCACAAACCGGGCCTTGCATAACCACCCGTTGTTGTACGTCGTTTTCTTTGCTATGTAATAGTTTTAGCTCTGTGTTGTAATAGCAATTCCGAAAAGTTACTAGTCATGTTGAGATAAGAGCCTTGCAGATATTGATTACTGAGCACCATGAGGGGGACGTGAGTGCGGTTGACTACAGTTGATTGAGAAGAAAAAAAGGGGTGGTTCAAAGTGGGCGTGACTCATAAAACTGATTAGGGAACCCAGTCCTTTATATCTTTGCAAATGCAATATAAAATTGAACTGGTGACCTAATTTTCATAATCATGTGCATGTCATGTTTCGATTACTCATAACTACTTTATAGTGTGTTCCAAAATATGTGGTCCACCTTCACATTTAATCAGATCTTCTGAAATAATTTATCAAATCGCATGACATTTTTCTAGAAAATGTACAAACATTTTGGCTATTTTATTTTTGTTTGAAATATATATTTTTCTCTTTACACAGGCTCGAACTTGCAGTTTGTTCCAGACGCGCAATATTGCTGCCATCTGTTAGTTGCGCGTTTCAGACACTTTCAGCATTTCATATTTTCAGATGACGTTCTTGATTGATTTTTCGGTAAACAGATATCTGACGGTGGAATTCCTAGTCTGTTCGAAAAAATTTGGTTTGTTTTAACACGTCAGTTTTAACACAGGACAAATCAGAAATCTTTATTTTTTGCTTTTTATAGCTTCGAATAAGTAAAATATTTTTGCATAATTTCTTAACAATGTGTTTTTCATAATTTTTTTCAGACAATAGAACGTTTGTGATGTCTTTCATGAAATGGATGTCGCTTTTCTTTTAACCTCACGAGGACTTTGTAATATTGGCGACGCCATTTCTTATTTGTCGAAGTAGTCAATCCAGCAGCCTGATTCGAAAGTGTCTTTTTCCAGAATATCCAGTAGCCTTATCAAGGTCATTTCACAAGTCAACATCCTTCCGCTGCTAATCATCTCTGAAAGGATAAAGTATTTTTCCTCAAGTTACCAACTATATACATACGGGTCAATTACATATTCGTGAAATGCCACTTTTTGTTAAGATTTTTTTTATAACACATGTCGATATCTCCGCAACGTCAGCAACGTTTAGATAAATAAATCTTTCATTAAACCTACTTTGGATCAATTCCTTCACAGCCGGATGAGTAATTTTCTGGCTAACTTCGCGATTTAAGTCCGTTTGAAGAGGTCCCGGAGCATAGTTCAAAACCTTGACACTCGCGTCTTCTAGAGCCAACGTTTTGAAGAAAGCATCTCTAGCACATTTACCTGGAGACATGAAAGGTTAATTATTTTGCATATTTACGCATTTAATAATGATTTTATAATTTATTTACATTATAAATTTGACAACCAGCAATGACAATGCCATTAAACATTATATTCCCTTGAACTTAACGGGTTTACATATAAAATTATCTATTCCGAAAATTCAATTTGATGTGTTGATTAAATGCCAGTCCTAGGATACGATGAAATTGACATGGGTGGGTCGAGGTGTTTATGTACCTGTAATGTAAAAGGCGGCAGAAGGGATTGGTCTAACGGCGAACCCTGACGTTATGTTGATAATCAGTCGACGTTGAACAGCGGTGGCGGTAAATATTTTGAGGAATGCCGCATTTAGGCAAACTGGCGAGGTGAGGTTGAGGTACAAGTAGTCGGCCCACTCTTTGGCATCACTCAAATCCTCACCATTTGCCATTCTTCCCATGGTGCCCGCATTGTGGACGATGATGGCCTGCTCGAAGTCAGAGGATTTCTTGGAAAATTCGTTCAACACCGAATTAATCAACGTGACATCTCGTTCCGCCGGCGCCACGATACTCAAGTCGATGCTCCTGGTAGCGACCTTTATCCCGGGTCGCTCGCTCAAAATGACATTTCTCGTTTCGTTGAGCTTTTCCGGATCCCGGGCTATCAGAAGAATCACCGAGTCGTCACCCAAATGTGCTGCCAATTTGATGGCCAGCACCCTACCCAAACCCCTACTAGCTCCCGAAATTACCACGAACGATCGAGCCTTCGCCAGCCACCTGTTGTTGGACGCCATCTTTTCTCGTGTATAGGCAATAGATGTTTGCTGTACACCTGTACTCATAGTAAAATATACCTTAGATACGAGTCATGAGATAAGAGCCTTACAGATACGAATTTCTGAAGGGTTTGGTTTAAATATGGACGTCGCTGATCCACTCTTCAAACTGATAAAAAATGTTAACAGGTATGACAAGTTAAAGTGTAACAAGTACCATAATACACTCGAACATGTTTTTTATAAGTGCAATACAAAATTGAACTGGTGACTTAATAATATGACGCAGATGAACATTGAAGCTCATTCGCCATTCTAGTGTGTCCCTTCTACTTCTTTTAGGAGCTGAGCACATAATTTCCCCGATATCAGAATTAAAATACGTTTGCCAATGTTTATTTTGAATTGCAGTAACATTACTGTTAATATGAATAATCACAATTCTATTTTAACGAGATTTGCTCCAGAGATCACAGAAAATGCTTCAAATTAATTTTTATTATTTGAACGATCACAGCAAGATAACTATAAAATTAGCAAATTAGAAGTAAATGAAACATTTTCACTTGTCAAATATTGGCTATGATATATTAAGTAGGACAAATAAGAAATCATTATTTTTTTTTCTACGAGTAAGTAATAGTTTTGGCGTAATTAATACTGCGATACTCAATAATTCTGTAGCCTAGTAGGCTTTTCGTTACAACAGATGACAATATGTTAGTGGTCGTAGTAGTCAATCCGGCAGCCAGATTCGAAAGTGTCATTCTCCAGAATATCCAGTAGCTTTGTCATGGTCATTTCGCAGGTCAAGACCCTTCCACTGCTAATCATCGCTGAAAGAATACAAATAAGTGTTATGCAAATTCCCAACTACTCATGTTCATTTTGATACAATGAACAAATGCTATTTCGTTATTTGTTCGGTAACTTTCATGTCACAAATTTAGACCTACTTTCGAATAATTCCTTGGCAACCGGATGAACAATATTCTGACTAACGTCATTGAACATATCCGTTTCTAGAGGTCCTGGAGCATAGTTCAAGACCTTGACACTCGAGTCTTCCAAGGCCAACGTCTTAAAAAACGTTTCTCTAGCACTTTTCCCTGGAAAAGTTACAAAGATAAAAATTACTTTGTATTATGCTGATGATTTGCATGTTGAATACCTCAAAATTGAGTTTGGAAATAATAGGAATTATCTTTCTGATTCATTGTCAGTGTCATGAATCGATTTTGCGATCACCATCGTCGCAAACAACTAATTTAGATTTAGATTTGATTTATCGCCGCGCCGTAGCATTATGGTTTTTAAAGACAAATGTACAACAAACATACCCGTGTTGTATAAGGCAGCCGATTGGATTGGCCGAACGGCGACTCCTGACGATATGTTGATAATCAGACGGCGGCCAACCGTCGTGGCGGTAAATATCTTGAGGAAGGACGCATTTAGACATACTGGTGAGGTGATGTTGAGGTACAGGTAGTCGGCCCATTCCTTGGCATCACTCAGATCCTCAGCCATTGCCGATCTTCCAAAGGTGGCCGCATTGTGGACGATGATGGCTTGCTCGAAATCGGAGGCCTTCTTGCCAAATTCGCTCAGCACCGAATTAATCAACGTGGTATCTCGTTCAGCCGGCGCCACGACACCCAAGTCGATGCTCCTGGTGGCGACCTTTATCCCGGGCCGCTCGCTCAAAATCACATCGCTCGTTTCCTTGAGCTTTTCCGGATCCCGGGCTATCAGAAGAATCACCGAGTTGTCACCCAAATGTGCTGCCAATTTAATGGCCAGCACCTTACCCAATCCCCTACTTGCACCGGTAATCACCACAAACGATCGAGCCTTGGCCAGCCACCTGTTGTTGGACGCCATATTTGATCTTGCCTTTGTCATATCCTTGTTACATTGGCCAGTCATACATTAGGAAAGCATGCTGGAGATGGGTGCGTTGTACAATGAGCAATATCTGTTCGTCCTCACTGTAACGACATATTGCTGAATATTTTAGAATTGAAAGACGCCCATATCACATGTGCACGACAATTGCAATATTCAGCCACACGATCAGAAAATCGCTTGTGATTTCAAAGATTCAATTTCTATGATATCAAGGGTGTATTAATTCGTGCTTCTCACAAAGTGCCTAAGCACTGAGAGGGGTACAGAATCTTCCTGTTGTGACCCGTCACTTCAGTGAATTAAAAAAAAAAAGGGCAGTTCAAATTTCTCAAGTATGCGGAAGTGTGCTCATAGTGTAAGTAGGCTATGAAAGTGGGTAATGACTTCATTCGGAAAGGGGTTGTTGAAAAGTGGGCGTGCCATCGGCTCTACTTACAAATATTAATTGAAGTGCCTCATATTTTAGGTAATTACTAATATTTATTTGAAAATAAAATGCACAATTGAATAGATGAATCGATTTTCATAATCATTCGCAATGGCAATGCATAGTCCCCCAATGATCTAGAAATGATTAAAATCTGGCAGTCAATGTCTATTTTGAATTTCCCGCGCAGAGCTCTCAGCGCTTTGCTCAGCGCTTTAGAGGTGCTGCTGTGAGTGCTACCTCTATTAGGAATATACGGAACAGACTTCAGCAACAATGGCGTAATGTGAGTTGTGATTTTTGCAAACGGAATTTTCACAACTTAAACTAGATATTAAAACTAAACCCCGCTAGTCATCGCCATGGACAGGTGAGTCGCAACAAAGCCAGGTGTTCTCAGAATGATTTAAAAATAAACGCTTCGTCGCGCCGATATTTCAATCATGGCGGGATTTTTGAGTCGCACCAGCGGTCGCATCACTTCAAAAAATGACCAGTCTGTGACTAGGGCCTAGGCGGCTAGGCCTATTTCGTGCTTGACAAAATGGGCCTAAAATAAACTTTAGATATATATTTAAAAGTCGTGCTAGTATCTCGCGTTTGCCCAAGCCTTTTCTGTAAGCCCAGCTAATCCTTTTCTGTCAATTTTGCTTTTCAGTGAGGAAGACCTCTTGGGCGACATACAGGGCAAGGTAAGATGCTCGATATTGATCCTATATCTAAGAATATTGAAACGTACAAGTGTTGAATGTGTCTGTGAGGGCGTAGAGACCATGTTGTGACAGAAAAGATTGGAAATGAAGAAATGCAAAATCGCACGTACTTGGCTTCAACAAATATTTTGTCAATTTGGAAAGAACGTTTACTGCAATGCAAGAGATTGGGTATCTCTGACGTGACATGATTTTGAATTACAGGAGGACTACCAAGAGTTGGACGATTTGGATGCTGACGAAGAGATCGCACTGCTCGGGGACAGCGACGAAGAAAGCGGAACTCGAGCACAAATTAATGCAGGTTTGTATTAACCTTGTTTGTTGAAGCAATAAATGCCTTCCATCTGGTTGAACAGCTTGTCTTGTCTGTACCAATGAGCAAATGGCAATTTTTTTTAAAAATGCTAATGAACTGTAGTCAACCGCACTACAGGGTGCTACAGGTTACCACTCATGGTGCTTAGGCACAATGCGAGGGGCACGACAAGTACCCCGGGATCGAAATTTTCGAGAGCCCGCGCCGGGAATCCAACCCGGGACCACCGAGCCACAGTCAGTCGCTAAACCAACTGGGCTACGACGAATTGATCTTTAAAGAATTTATTTTCAAAGAATGTGTACCCAGAAAATTTAATATAATACGTGAATACTTCTCCTGTAGAGCAATACGAATACGTAGACGAGGATGGCAATCCCGTGGAAATTGGGGAAAACGAAGACGTGGAGTACATCGAAGTGGCGCAAGAGGGAAACTCGGAAAACCAGTAAGACACCAACCAAAGCAATTTTGTTTAAATTATGAAGTGTTCTAGAAAATGTTAAAATAGTTGAGTGACGCGACTTTTTGCGTGCTCAAAAGTCTTGTGATCCTTTCAAAACATTGCTAGTCGAAAGACAAGAAAAAAAATAAAAAATTACCGTTATAAAAATTAAAACCCACAAAAATTGATCAATGATTGGGGCCAGTGGTTCAATGCTTAGAATTTAATTGAATCCTTGGACACAATTAGGTGTTTCTTTAGACATTTCTTTGAATTTTGATTTTGTGCTCAATTAAAGTTTGCGTTGAAGTCTGCCCAGATTTGTTGAATTTGTTTTCGCATTATTCGTTCAGGTTCGAAGAAACAGGCGCCGATGATATCTTAGATTTGGTGGTGGATCCTGACCTGGAGTTCGACGACAGTGCAACTGCTTACGAGAGTGTCGATCAAGCCGAGACTGACGTTTCCACCAAAGACGATAGCAGACAACCAAGACAGACGACAGACAGCCAACAGCAGCAACAAACACTGCAGCCGACACAACGACAAGTTCAGTTAAAGAGGCGGACGAGTTTGACCAGGAAAGCACCTGTCCAGTCGCAGTTCAGCAAACAACCCAATGTAAGTGTTCTCATATTTGGCAGTTATTTTAGGTGTTCATGCAAATGCATTTTTTAAAAATTCACTGTAGTCAACTGCACTACAGGATTTTCTGTACCCCTCTTGGTAAAACATTTTTGCAAATATTTTTTGAAGAGAATAGAAATTCTCAACAATTTGAGTAGTCAAAATATTTGAAATATTCTCGTTTAACAAATGATCTTGTTTATAAATGTTTCATGATTGTATATTTATATGGTCATTATTCTAAAATAAATTCGTAAACTAATATTTAATTTTAGTTTAAGCTATTGTCTGATCGATAATACTTTAGTGTCGATTCACTGAGAATAGCGAGTGCAATTGTTCATCGGAGTTTAAAATAGAAAAAGGACAAAAAATACCGCTACCATTTCGCATATACGCGATCTCGTTCATATAGCTGGCCCAGTGATTCTCTCCACAAAAAGATTTTTTGTCTTTTTTATTTTGAATTCATAGAAAGTTTTCGAGAGTCAACGTTATGGGATGGGTAAAAGTTATTGAAAGTTCTGATGCATATTTTCGGTTAATTTATTCTAGTTTGAGGACACACCGGCACCCAAGCAACCGCAAAGAACTGTCACCATTAATGTTCAACAACCTTTGCGGTCTGACAGCCGTGAAACTGAACAAGTTAGTAGAGTTCTACCGCTGCTGTCTTTTGATACAGTTAACATTTTTATTGATCACTTTCTCTCTCCACATGTTCTAATGTTTGACTATTTATTTTTACAAAGGATCAATCCGTCACCCGAACCAGAGACAGTGACGAGAGCGAGGATGAGGAAGAAGCGGGTCGGGGAAGATTTCGAACGGAGAGAACAAACATTATCCAGTTATCCAATAGAAGACCTAGAACAAATTTGCCAGATAGCCTTGGTGAGAACAGGATCAAGGATTATCAAGGATCTAAATAATTGTTATGCGCCATATGAGATAACGAACAAACCAACTCCATTGTTATTTTGCAGATGCCGTATTCGCCTATGACGACTCTGATCGTGGCAACCGTGGCGGGGGTGGACGAAACGACAGACGTTACGGCGGCGGCAGGGATCGTGGCAGGGGAAACAGGGACCGAGCTTCACGTGGTGGTGGTGGTCGATATGACCGGCGCGACCGCGAGCAAGGTGGCCGGGAGGGTAATGTCGAGGGAGACAGACGGAAGGACCGAGATCAGAACGACAGCTTCAAGATGCCGGCTTTGTCCAACCATCCATCTGACTCTGGCCGAAGAGATGAGTTTGCACAACCGCCTGCCTCGCAGTCCCAACAGTTCGGAGGCAACAGAAATGTGAGTGGGCTTCTCTTTATTTGTGAATCAGTCAATTTTATTCAACCATTTTTAATAAGCCAAATCCCCGGTTTCGCCTTATAATTTTTCCTTGTGGAGATATTTTAAGGAATAAGCAGTTATTAATATTTTATGAAATTCATGCACCAACACTTCATGTTTGTTTCAAATCAGTTTTACAAAAGTTATTTTTTAAATTCACTATAGTCACTGCACTACAGGATTTTCTGTACCCCTCGTGGTGCTTAGGCACTATGTGAGGGGCACATTTTCACCTGTACCCCGGGATCGCATAATCGAGAGCCCGCACCGGGAATCGAACCCGGGACCGCCGAGCCACAGTCTGTCGCAATACCGACTGGGTTACGACGTTTCGATTGCCTCGTTTGATCGTGCATTATTTAATTTAAATGTAAATATATTAATGAAAAAGTTCAAATTTAAGATTTGCAATCACATTTGGTGTTTCTATTAAATCAATAAGGACATTGAATCGGCATATTTTAATGCTGTTGTAAAATTAATGTTAATCACCAATTTATCTAATCCTAATTTTTTATCATTCCAGAACGCCATTCCCAGTCTATTGGACAAGAACTTTGAACATCCAGGATTGGTGCGCAACGTTCAGAGGATCTCTGAGCCGCAGGGCATCAGGAAGATTCTGATTAATCCCCACTTCAAAGGTCCAATTCCTTCTGAAGGTAGACAAGTTCCCCAAACACCCAAAAACTTGAGAGGGGGAGGTGGAAATTAATATTATACGGTGAATGGCGTTCACCAAGTAAATCATACCTGCCCTCCGTTCATACTATATTTTCACTTATATATTTTCACAACTATATTTTCAGTTATGTTTGATGTACCACTAAATAAAAAAAATTAATTATTTTCCATTTCCCAATTTTAATTTGTGAACGGCAGGCAGCGACGAGGGTTCCCCCTACAGTCATCCATCCGGCGGCTACGACACGTCCGCCCACCACACCAGTGGTCACCAGTCCGTGCCCCAACATGGACATGGCTCACAATCATTCGGTCAGACTGTCCAGCAGCCTCCCGTCATGCAGTCAACATACGGATCCCAGTCTGACTACCCACCGACCGACTACCAGCATGGTCAGCAACTGCACATGTCGCAACCACCACCGGCCGTGGTGCCCCAACATCACCACCACCAGCAACATCACCCCCAGCAGCAGCAGCAGCAACATCCGTTACATAATGCTCCAATGTCCGCCAATTTCGGCTCCGCTCCACCACAAATGCCGTCTTTCCCACCGCCCAACAGGGCACGACCACCACCACCCACCTCGCAAGAACCTCATCCCACGAGCAGTTGGCCGCCTCCAAATAGTTATTACGGCGGCAACAAAGTGGCGCCACCGGACTTGCATCTGCCGCCGCCGTCGATTCCGCAGTATCAGGTAGAATTACGAATGTAGTTTAGTGTCGCCTCGAAGTTGTGTTTTGCTCAACTGAGACACTGATCCCACGTCGTTTTTAATTCAAACAGATCTTAATCTTGATTTTGTCAATACTCTTTGTCAGGATGCGCAGCAAGCCAATTCATGGAACAAACCACCACCTCGACCAAACTTCAACCAACTGAACAGTGAGCCAATTATTTGTTCTGCTATCTATATAAATAAAAGGCAGTTCGAAGTCCTTTCAACTTTTCCGGTCGCGTTTAACCAAAAGATATATATTTTATGG
>JAQGBY010003113.1:0-20339 GCA_034698785.1 Mycogona germanica
AACTAAAATGAGAACAAAGTGGTTTTTATTTTAGTTTATTATGAAATAAATAATGCTACTATTTTATTTGAAGAGTTTGTCGCCAACTCTGTTCGTCTTTTTTCGTCCGGGGCTGTCCCGGACACAACTTGCCTTTGTTTTAATTATAACTCTTCAAATAAAATAATAGCATTATTTATTTCATAAGAATAAACTAAAATAAAAACCACTTTGTTCTCATTTTAGTTTATTCTTATTAAATAATAGTTATGCTATTCTTTTATTTGAAGAGTTTGTCGCCGACTCTGTTCGTCTTTTTTCGTCCGGCGCTGTCCCGTGCACAACTTGCCATTTATTGTATAATTAAAACCAGCAAGGGCAAAACTGGGACCCACCCGCCTACCATTGAAACGACATCTAGGGGATAAATAAACACGAAACGCAAACACGAGGTATGTGTAAACACTCATGACGGCCAAAGAACGACATGCTCAAAGCAGCTTCGCTGAGATTTATGGTGGAAACCGGATGTATCTGAGCTCAGAACTGACTACATCTATTTGCATTATGTCGTAAGGAAGTTAGCTCTTCCTACCTCCCCACCACCACCAGTGAGCGGGACTTTCTTGTCCTCCAATTGGCACGAGCAAATCTGCATTTTTGTTTCCTTCTCCTAAGTGGCGCTTGGGTTTATTTATAGCTCGACCCATATTTGATGAAAGTAGACTTTTTCGGCCGAAGAACAGCACAACAAGTCTACAATCATCGAGCAAATTCCAATGCGTGTAATTCTAAAGAGGATTGAAAAAACATTTTTGTTTTATTAATCCAATGAGATGTGTAGTTCTAAATCTTTTAGTCCGTTGGCAGCAACTAAATTCGCAACATGATTGTGAGGTGCTCGCCAACGACTTGTAGAGCCCGGAAGTTTTATTCCTAGACATTGATTATAAGTGGGCCTCGACAAATGTATACCTATCTCAATCTAGTATTCGCTTGAAGTCACATGTACTGAAAAATGTGCTCTTGACACGCTGGTCAGCAGCTGATGTGATTTGACAGGAGAGCTGAAATATGCTTATTGTGGTTGTGTTTAAACTTGAATCATAACAAAAACGAGAAGTCGATGTTAGTAATAATAACAAGAGAAAAAAGAAATTGATGTGGACACAATCTAGACTCGACTATGAACGTTGTCGTAAAAGGTATTGATTTGAAATTTCTCAAAATGATAACACAGCAAAACTGTGTAAACTAAATTATGACATTCGCGGACAACACAGCTGGTGGAACAGAGGAAATGTATAGTCACAGTGTTGACTACGCAGTGTCCGGGAATTCACAAGTCACGAAAACACAGGAGGAAAAAAAACAGAGTGCCCGAGAGCCAGCTTTTGGTGTCGAACCTTAAGTTAAGAGGTCGTCATTCTCCCCAGGTAAGGGTGTTGCTGAGCTTATCGTTGACAGCATGTTTCTCCTGGTAAATGAAGAAAGATTCAGCCACAACGCGATCATAATAGTTGGGGGCTCTATGGAGAAGTTCGCCTTTAGAACGTTGAAGTAAATACCTTTTACGAGAACGTTCATAGTCGAGTCGAGATTGTGTCCATCAATCTCTTTTTTCACTTTTGAATTATATCGTTACACATTGAAACGATCAACTGGTGGCGCCTACAAATGATAGAACTATGTAATGACAATTAGTAACATTTTCATTCGTGCATTGACATTACACGGTGGTCATGCAAATGCAATGGTGCATGCAAAGCAAGAAAGATGATCGGAACTACAATTTTTTTAAAGTAAAAAAGTTCCGGAGGCCTACATGTAGCATGCCTTTGGATGATCCAGTGCTACGCCACTTCCAGCTATATGGGGAGATAGATGGCTAGACGAATGTTCTCACAGAACAGCTGACCCAGTTCTGGTATAGAAGAGCACGGCGGTGTGAACGTTTGGAGCGGCGGAGATTGTTGGTGAACTGGAATTGGAAGGGGGGGATAGATGATGAGGAGGGGGAGGGTGGAATTGGGCATTATTGTGAGGCTGCGCAACAAGTGTGCGCAGATGTGGAACGCCAAGGTATTGTTTTAGAGGTGGGCGTGAAATTTATGCGCGCCGCGTTGTGAGAGAACAAAAAGGCCAGGTAGAGAGAGAGGTAATCGATTTGCATTGGACACGGCGATCTGAATACTGTACGGCGAGTATTGTATGCTAGTTCTCAGTGCGTGGACCCACCCATAAACGGTCTACTGGGTTGCCTGATGTTTTTTAATTATTATATTTTTTTCTTCCTGTGATGTCCTTCCAAGATAAGACATCCACTTCGAAAGCGAGCTTTTTGCGTGCGCGCGTTTATTGAAGAAAAATATTAGATTTACTCAGTTTTGTTATGGATTCCTCCTATTCATTGATTTACGTGAAATCTGGATGAAGAATCCAGAAAATCTTGCAGTCTCAGGAAAATGTGCATAACACACATCACAAGTATATGGGACCAAAATGAAGAGCGAGCGAGAAACGTCAAAAGATTTGCGTCGCATGGAAGTCAGGGGAAATGGATTCCGTATATTGGCAGGTGTCTTCTGTGTGGTGAGACAGTTATTTTTACCCCTCGGTGGCGATCCAAGTAATCAGTTGGTTCGTTGAAGTTACTGGATAAAGGGGTAGATAATCACCAGACCCATTAAGCTTTCTCGCAGCGCACCTAGCTGTGAAGTGTCGGAACTAAGCAGCGACAATTGCAGCTTGCAACCAAATTCGCTTCTTCTGGAGAAGCTCGCATAATTTGTTAAACGTATGCCAAAGCGCACCTCAAAGTTCCCCCATCCCCTTCCCATAACATCGGTTTAGCTAAACCGTTAAATGAGATTCAACGGCATAACACTCGGCTTGAGGTTAAGTGGTTGGCAGTGACGTGCTATATTGCAATGTGATACGCACAGGAACCAATGAAACGAAGACGTTGCTAAGTAATTTCGGCCTTATACAGTGTAGTAGTAATTCAAGATGAATAGATTGTTGGACGCAATCAGGAAATACGGCGACAAGAATGTAAAGTTAAACGATTACATTTATCACAAACTTCAAAAATTACATATCGTACTGTGAAAATATTATATCACACGATAATATTGACAGTAAGTTGAGATGTATATAATTATGAGATATGAGGTGACAAAAATACAAAATCATAGTGCGACTGTGTCTATACATACAAAAAATGCCCTAGCTAGCTTTTTCTTAGAAAGACTGCGGATACGCGGCACAGTTCGCCGTAATCCTGGTTGCGTCCAACAATCTATTCATCTCGAATTTCTGGTCATATATATACCTTTTTCCAATCAACTGTAGTCATCCGCACTACAGGCGTTCGGGATATTCGGCTTAATATTTTTCCTACACATGGCCAGTAGTAATACAGTTCCTCTCAAAATTTATAACTAGGCAAATTTCTTGGCCCATTTCAGTCCACCTCGCTTCACCAAAGACAATAAAATACAGAATGAATTTTAATTTATTTAGAATTCAATTCTGGTAATTTATAAGAAAAAATTATTGTAGAAGCTTTGCAAAGAACAGTTTTTTTAAAAAAAACAAAATCGAGAAATAAATAATTTACGTGGTACATTATGAAATAAGGCAAACTGATTTGCATATATTGACTAAGCTAACCTCAATAAATATCCTTTTTGTTAATTTTAATCCTGTCAACAGCCACTTAAAATAATAAATTGGCAATCACAGCAAGTAAGGGGCAGCAACAATAACTGCGTCAAAGCAGTCCACCAACCCACAACCCCCAAGAACTGGCACAATCGTGTTTCTGTCTCGCGAAAGAAAAATCAGATATTCCCAAATAGCAAGTTTCTCGTGTACAGAACATGTATAATTTCGTAGGCGCGAGGATCGACAATGCGTGGCCACAAAGTGGGCCAACGGGACGAACCAATAACGGAAAAAATAAAATCGACATCACGTTCATCAAATATGCACAGGGCATACTGATGACGGACACGAGCCCAGTCATCGCGTGCGTTGGCTGAACCTTCCACGTCATGACGTCAGCCCGGAAAAGGTCTATATGCCCGTTCTCGACGTCAGACCACTTGTCAGGAATACATTGGGACGCGGCAGATGTTGACCACATGAGACCCACATTGCTGGTACCCATTCTGCCGTAAGCGTCACAGTTTCACTGGTTCAGTGGCGCAGCTAACGTTTCCTAATTGCTGGATTGATGGCAGGTGGCGATGCACCTGATCACTGTTATCCACTGTTCAAAGTCAAACGAGAAACATTTATTTTGAGGAGATGCTCGCTGGAATGTCGAGAATGTAGTTTGGAACCACATTTTTAGCCAGTTTATAGTTTATAAAAAAAAGAAGCGCTTTGGTGATTCAGTGATTCGTTTACCTGCACCTAAACTATTCAGGGATAAACTTGCATTAGCTATTAACCCCCATATAATAGAACAATTCATACATGACACGGCTAATCTAGTTCACCAATTCAAACATAAATTACTTTATGAATTGGTAATTGGCATTTTATTTTTATGTTTTCGTGGAACGCTGGTGCTCAGATACCAACATTTTGCAACGAGGTTATCATTTTTATTTGTCCAAGCCAACTTTGTTTCTGTGTTTCCTTCATCATCCTTCCCTGGTTACGATTACGTTGCCAGCCAAGTAATCACCATTTTTATCACCAGTTGTGTCCTTCAGTGTATTTCCCATGTCCTTTTTATCCACACTTGCACATGCAATTGCCTACACATTGTTTATTGAGCACTTTTTGGAAATTGTCACTCATTCTGTCGACTCTTTTGTTTTTCTCATGTCTCTCTCAGATCACTCTCGGTCCGACAAGCACCACCGCCGTCCATTTGGATCCAGCTCCTCATCGTTCCGGTCACCGTCCGGTCCGTTCCTACTCCTGCCGGGGGCATCCACCTCCTCCTCTACTTTCTTCTCGTCATCGCCCAGCACTCGAGGACGTCTCCGGGTGTGGTCCGATGCGCTCACCCTGACCATGTGCAAGAACTACCTGCAACACGTTCTGCTAGCCGTATGGCGGCGCAAGTCTGGTGCGCTGGCCTGCATCATGGTCTTTACTGTGCTGGTGCTGCTGGTGCAGTACCACAACGTACAGCAGAGGCATCCGGATGGCCACGATGCGGTGGGTGGTGCCCCAACTCTACTGCGGATGGGTGCTGCACCCCAGCGAACGTTGCGCATGCTGCCCGACACCCCGGCCAATAATTCATCGCCCGACAAGGATGCCGACACCAAAAGTGGCTCCAGGGTGGCCGAACCGCCACTGGGATCATCTGTGAGGGACCAGCGACGCGTAATTCCTGGCCGCTACTCGCCAGATGGTGCTGTCGCTGACAACAGCAATGTGGACAATGGGCCAGAACTGGATCGCCTCGGTGATAGGATTAACCTGGATGATCGCAATTCAGATGTGAAAGGTGGTGAAGATACTGCAGGTCAGCAGGTGGAAAAGGGACAGATTGGCCAGGCCAACAATTTGCCGGCTGTCATTGACCAGCGTAATGTGCCAGCATACAAGGAGCCAGGTGATCCGGGTCTGCGACAGGCTATTGTAGACCAGGGCCGGGTGATGGGCGGCAAGTCGGTGGTGATCAATGGACTGCAGCCCAATTCCAATGGTGACCCTGCCTTCAACAAGATTCTGGCTGACCGGGTGACCGCTGAACGCAACAAAAACAAGGGCCAACCACTGCCCATTGCCGGCAACTGGGCACCGGTGGATGACCAGCCACACCGCATCAATGCCCGCCCATTTGATCTGGGCTCATTCAATAGTGCACCAATTCCACCATATGTCCCCAAGCAGCGCCTTTTCCACCTAGACCTCAAGGGTGCACCACCCAAGCTCAGCTATTTAAAGAAGTTCTTTCCCCTGCTCAAGCAGTTTGGCACAACCGGTATCCTACTGGAGTATGAGGACATGTTTCCCTATGATGGCGAGCTGGCTACAACTGCTGCGAAGAACCACTACAGTCGTGATGATGTGCGCCAGCTTCTGGCCCTGGCCCACGAGCACAAGTTCGAGGTGATCCCTTTGGTGCAGACCTTCGGCCATGTCGAGTTTATCCTCAAGCACCGTGAGTTTGGCTCACTACGTGAAGTATCCAACATCCCACAAGCTTTCTGCCCATCCAACAATGACACAATGCCACTGATTGAGGAGATGATCGACCAAGTGATGGCGTTGCACCCGGATGTGCGCTGGCTGCACATTGGTTGTGATGAAGTGTTCCAGCTGGGAGTTTGCCCACGGTGCATGATGCGCAGCATGTCACATGGTCGGGACACCCTCTTCCTATCCCATGTGGCACGGGTGGCAGAGTATGTGCGCCGCCGCCACCACGTCATCCCCATCATCTGGGATGACATGCTGCACCACTTCACCACCGAGAGCCTCAAGCAGTTTGAGTTGGGCAAGCTAGTGGAGCCAATGGTGTGGACCTACGTACAGGATGTCTACCGCTTCATCCCCCATGACATCTGGGCCATGTATGGTGAGGTGTTTCCCTACATCTGGTCGGCTAGCGCCTTCAAGGGTGCATTTGGTGAGACACTGGTGGTGCCATCTGTCAAGCGGCACCTGGAGAACAACTTGGCCTGGCTGGAGGTGATGGCCCGTGAAGAAAACCGCTTCAAGGAGTTCCGTGGAATTGCCCTGACTGGCTGGCAGCGCTACGACCACTTTGCCACCCTGTGCGAGCTGCTGCCAGCTGCCGTGCCCTCTCTAGCCGTAAGCCTGCTGGCAGTCACCAATGGCTATTTCAACGAGTCTCTTATGCGGCCTCTCTATGATGGCCTGCAGTGCATGAAGTCTGTCAAGTACACCACATTTGTGGACCTGGAGCGGGATCCCTACCTCTGGGACAAGATGCAGTGGTGCTTCTTCCCAGGTGTCACTTTCTTCAAGGTGACTGAGCGGCTGGACACAGTGTCCAAGGCCATCGCCGAGTACCTGCTGGATGAGACAGTCAAGAAGGCCTGGCTCACCGAGTACAACGTGCGCCACAACTTCAGCAGTGTGTCGCGCATCGATGCCTCCCTCTCCAACTTCGTGTTCCACTATCCCGATGTGGAGACACTCATTCGCCATGCCCGTGACACCCTGCGCGAGGTTTATGATGAGTACACAGTGGCCGAATGGATCGAACAAAAGGTGTATCCACTGCTGCGCAAGCTTGACCTGCTGCGTCAGACGGCTGAGTCGCTCAAGAAAGCTGTGGTGTGGCCGGCCCGACCACTGGACCCACTTCCCGAGCTGCAGAAGTATGGCATCGGAATTCCCACCGACAATCCGCGCCTGGACTGATCCCCGGATCACGGGAGTGGTATTTGAGCCTATCAACTCTTGGCTCACCTGCACTCAAAATAAAACCATCTTGCTAACATTTAGCGTTTCTTTTAATTAAAGAACAAAAAATAATAGTGCACTAAAGTGACTGGAGACGCCTGTGACGCCTCCTAGTTACTCATCCAGCAAATATTTTTGCTGGGTCACTTGCCCCGTGAGAGACTGTTTGGGACACCCAGCATCGTGTTGTCTCAGAGCCGTGCCAGAGCTGTGGATGATTCCTGCAAGCCAGCAGTTCAGCAATAAGTGAGGCGTTGGTTTTTTTTTAATTTGATGGCGCCGTCACGGTGTCTTGTCATCTCTTCAGAGAAACACGATTTGCATTTCGAACGCATTATGAGTGGACTTTCTTCGAATCTACTCCATGCATTATTAGGGATGTGACGGTTGTAAATATAAGACTTGAGTGGAGGATTCGCTCATTAAATGAGGACTGGGTGTGTTTGTGTCTTCGGTTCTGCTGACATAACAATTTTACAGTAGAGTGACTGGCAGAAAATTCACGTTTCTATTTTTTGGATTGCGAAAAACAAAAATTATATTTACAAGTGTATGGTGGCATGTTTCGAGTTAGCACCATATAATTTGTCTTGCAATGAGAAGGTGAAGGCGATGGATTGCCCTGCCAACCAGGCCAAAGACTTTTGTTTCGCAAACGCACCTCCATCTATCGATAGATAACAGAGTGGTGAATAGATCAAATTAAACGAGGGCAGCGTTACTGTACACTAGACAACTGGGGAGGACTGACACTTGGTTAAACAAGCGATTTCATCGCACCTGTGCTCTTTATTCACTGGGATGCCATTTTAATTGCCACTTAGGGTTTTTATAATGCAGAATGGTCTACTGCGATGCCCCCTCCCCATACAAATTCCTGTTCCATCACCCTGTCTTTCCCACCCCACCCCCCTTTGCGACATGCACACATATTTGTATTTTGAAATTGTTTCAATTTTGGTTTGTGTTTTACAGATACATGCTTTTTAAATGAATGACCACTGGTAAATTCCTGTATTTTTAATCTAGATAATTATATTGCGTTTCACAGTCAAGTTTTTATCTAAGGACAAGCATTTTTTATTTATTCTTAGCCTTGTGTTTAATTATGGATATGCTTTTTGTTTTTGATTCGAGGTCTTTAACAGTGACTATCATATTTTTAGTTTTAACTTTTAAATTGTAAACCTGCCATTGGAATAATTTTTTCAACAGTAGACTATTAAAATGCAACATTTCAATTGTCATTTCTATCTCGTTTTTTTTTTAGTTGCTCACTCAGATAAAATGCTTTATGCAATCATACATAGTGCATTAACAAATATTTTGAGTCTACAGATTATTCAAAAGATAGTCTAATGAAATTACTTCACAAACTGTCTCTTCACTCTAGAATTTTAGGCCGCTTTGAACTCAATGTACGAGTATGACGAGCTTTCTACAATATGAGTTAAGATCTTCAAATGAAAATTTAAAAATCGTAACTGTTTTTATTAATTACAAACAAGACAATTGTCGAATTTTTACCTACAACCTTAAATGTAGGGTTTCACGCAAGACTAGAGGGCACTTTCTTGATATTGTTTCGACACTTTTTGAAAAATGCGCTGTATCTTTTTAGCCTAGGCTGTAAAGAATTGTCTTTCTAATCAAATTATGCCACACAGATTTTTTAAAATATAAACCAACATTCTGTTGGATGTACTCCGCACTTAATGAAGGCATGGGAACTTTCTGTGTCAAACTAAAATTGCACAGGTATGGGAACATGTTAAAATAAGGCATAAAAATACAGCAACGCTTTAAGTTTCACTTACAGTGTCTTCTCAGGTCATCCAAATCCACTTTAGGGGCCCAGGCAGGAGGAGGCTCCTTAGGCTTCACCATGGCGCCGGGACTGACTGGCGAGCCACTCACTTGAGTGATTATTAATCCAGAAGTCACTCGGAACAATTGCAGCTCGGTGTGTTCGGCTCACTAGGATCGCAGAAACTAAAATCAAATTGCTCGAAGTACTCGTATTTGACTGACGATTCAGTCCAGAATTGCATTTATCATTTGCTATTATTTAAATCATAGGAAAACTTGCGCGATGCAGCACTTCCAACCATGAAATTCCGTGTTAAATTTATTGTATTCATCTTGCATGTAACCGATTACGCTGGACTGCGAATGCACGTCAATTTTGCCTGCCAAAACTAGTACATATTGTTCGATCGTAAAAAAAATTCATGTCATTAATAACGTCACTTAATTTACGTCACTCATACTGTATGTAAATTATCAAAACAAGATGATCGGGCAACACTATTCTATAAAATGTTAAACGAGTTGATCTTAAATCATACCATATTTGGATTTTCAGTGACGTCAGAACGTTATTCACCGACGTTACTTTAAAAAAAATATATATTAAGTGGTTAAAGGCCAACGATTCTATAACCTTTGGATTTAGCAACGTTCTATTTATGCGGTTCAGTGATTCGAACCCAGAAAAGGCAATTTTTTTGGACTGAATGGAATAAATTTTACGTTTACGAATTATTCCACCCAGATAGAATTTTAAATTTAGAACCTACGCACCGGGTTCCGGTTATGTTGATTTATGACCGATGCCAACCATCCACAAAGGCGTTTTCCGATTTCTCCCCTGCTGCTGTAGCTGCAGAACTTATATTGCAAAAGCGTTGTCAAGGTCAAAAGACTGACTTCGTCCCCGCACTTGGCTTCCTAACGAATATTCGGGCCTCCGATTTAATAAAATATTAATTCATTGGATTATATATTGCATAGGCTCCATAGCTTCTCTGGTATGAAATCTGCTTCAATTAGATAGACTCTGACAACGCTGCATAATATTTTTGTACCATTTTATTTCACTCGTCCATCCTGGCTGATTTTACGAACATATATGTTTGGCGACGAGTTAACGAATTTAAATACATGATATCTTCGATAATCTAAGAATGCCTCCACATCAGAAATATCATTATTCAAGTCAATTAAAAATAAAAATGACGAAATAATAAAAGGAATGTACAGAAATTCATCTTTGCATAATTGAAAACAAACATATACATAAAATATATCTCGATAAATAATTTAAAATCCCTTTTTTAAAAACTCAAATTTTGAGGGTGCATGTACAGAAAAATGACGCTAAACTATAGTTGCATATATTAGGTGACCATCAATTTTAAATTTGAGCAAAAATTCTTTATATTTATATGTTATGAACATACCATAACCTATTATAAAATACTGATTACCAAAACCCGAGGCGCTCAAACATATATCTCAGATGGGAGACTTATGCACATCATTTCTTCAAATATCGGTATATATCGTTTAAAATTATGACAATCTTGCATTTAATAACCCAATCAGTTAATCCGTCCTCAGCATTGTGCAATCAATGCATCTACGCCACCAACTCTGTTAACATTCATGTTATTTATAAAATCCGTCGATTAGTTTAGATTGATTGAGCGGAATTAGAGCTGCTTCTGGTCTTGCGATTATCTCGTGGCCAATAAGTAACTGAACTTAGCGGAGGTTGGCGCCATTAAAATGAGCTGACAAAAAAAATGACAAATGTTCAATTGTGTGCCAATTTATACCCAGCAGGCTGTAACGAGGAGCAGATCCGTCCAAGGCCTCAGCCGTTGATGTGTCGATCGTCCTTCCAGTGATAGAAGGCGACGGAGCTGGTCAGTGAGTCGATGGGTAGTAGGTGTCCGGCCGCCTTGGCGCCCAGGTAGGCGGCGCCCAGCGACGGAGAGGCGCGCAGCTTGACCAGCGTGAACTCTGACAGTACGTAGTCGCCTTGGCCCTTAGCGCCGCGCAACCCTTGCATAAATCCTGTGGGCGAGTCGAAAAGATGAAAGTGACATTTGTATGTGGTAAATTAAATCGGTACGATTTGTATGCACAGCTGTCGCACTGTTGACATTTTTGCTGCGCGTTCCAATGGCAGCCCACTTTTACACGGTGCTGGAGTGGCATTAAATGAGTTTTGTCAAACGTCATTCCCATAAAAATGGTAGAAACTATTCAGTTGCTTTAAGGCAAAAATGAGTATACACTACTGTATCGATCACAAAGTTCTGATGCTCTTGCATTGCCGTAGTTTTTTTTTTGTCCAATCTACTGTAGTCAACCGCACTACAGACGTTACGTCCCCTCATGGTGCTTAGGCACAATTACAATATGTACCCACGAGCAGCCCCCAAGAGAGGGGCCTATGGCGGGAGTCGAACGACCAGTTGTATCTGAGATATTTGTTAAGGAGGTCCAGACCTAGAACCCCCAGGAGGCGACCTGGTAATTGGATCGACATTTTCGAGAGCCCGCGCCGGGAATCGAACCCGGGACCGTCGAACCACAGTCAGTCGATAGTGAATGGATAGCCAGCGCCATGCCAGCAGCCTCGCAATTAAATTTCAGCTTTTTTTGAACAGGAAATAATTACGACAGAATAGATCATGGGACAGACCCTCCTCTTCAAATGAGCTCATTTATTTCGCGTGGGGTAGCATAAAAATGAGTTGCATCGGAACTTTATGATCTATCCCCGCCAGCCGTGGTACACTCGTGGAGAGCAGATGGCAGAAAGGTGTGCGGCTGAAACGATTGGAGAGGATGAGCGGGGCGGTGAGGGAAGAGGGAAGGGGGGTGGGGCGCGGCGGCAGCTTCCGGCTAATCACGCTAATGCGACACGACGGGCCCGAGCTCCGAATTTGATATATACGCTGGTAGTGACTGCATGCACGCGAACGTGACATCCAGAATCCGTTATATTTGCTGTGCCGACGACGTACGTAGCGAACGCATGCAGGACTGGAAGCGGGAACGAAGCTAGATTTCGATCGCCAACACCGAAGCCGGCACCCCGCAGCCCGGAAACCAATGTTCACCGGGAAATTTCGAAGGGCTTCCAGCAGCCATCCCCTTCAAATTTTAATGAGTTGAAAATATATTATTGAGGGGGGATTTATTTGATTAACTTGATCGCTTCATGGATCCAGGACGAACGGAGCGACCAGTTTGCTTGAAATATAAAAATCGGTACCGTCTGTAAAAATGTAGACAAATTAGTTGCGAATTTTACGTTAGACTCCTAGTTTTCCATATGCGGTGCAGTCATTCAGAAGTCGATACGTCAGATCCGATCAATACAATATTTCATCATCTTTTTAAGTCGCAGACACAATCATAAGTGATTACTATTCAACCGTTATTTATACAAAAATAGAGAATATGATCAATGATAAAAACCACTAATTATTCTTGAAAACTTCGGGAAGACTGGCTAGTCACATTCGTGCTCCAAGACCACCCGACATTTTGAAGCACTTTGAAACACGTTAATGCGAACGTGGCACCGGCTTGATGTTGTGGCGACGTCAGAGCCCCCTGCGGCTGCAGCCTATCGCCGCATCGCGAGTGCAGCATTATTTGGGAAGGAGGAGGGGGTGGATGGCGTAGAGGAGGATTAAGCATCATTTTTAATAACCGGCGACAACATCGCTCGCATACATTATTAGGGGAGACGGCTAGAGGAAGGGAGCAACACGAACCAAATGATTGTACAGGGTGATCCAGTCACCGCCACTGCCCAGTTGAAAATGAATGGCAACGTTCACTTTAAAAAGTGGAAACTCTCTTGTACTCCTCGCATTGCTGCGCTGAATCCCCGATTACGTAGGTGAAACAGAATTTCTTGTTTCTGAGTGAATTAAAAAAAACTGATTCAGCAGCTCAGATTAGTGATGCTGAGGTGGAGCAGCTCGTTTAACGTAGCCCCCTCTTGGTTATTATTCACCGGTTGAATTTTCCCCCCTCGCACAAGGCGACATCATAATCGCGGGCGAACCCCCATGTGACTGCTCTCGTAACGAGCCAACGACGACCTAAAGAAGATAGACGGCTCCATTATTAATTAAATCGAATTAATGTAATTCTCGTTGACAGGCACAAAATAGAACCGGCTCACGAGTAATAGGCACGTCAGAGTAGCAGTCAATCGACGAATGTATTACAATGTGGATTTAAATGACATTTTAATTTTGGGTGAATTGTGGGTAGCTCCAGGAACGCACAGCCTGCACCTCCCCTAACGCGTGGAAAAAATATTCATATTCAGAATTTCATATTACATTACATTTCAATTACATATTCAGATTATTTATCATTTATCAGACACCAGATTATTTTTCTAAATATATATATATATTTTTTTAATTCATTGTAGTACTGTATATCACAATAGGAGTATCTGTGTCCCTCTCGGTGCTTAAGCACTATGTGAGGGGCACATTTTCACCAGGACCCCGGGTCCGAATAATCGAGAGTCCACGCCGGGAATCGAACCTGGAACCGCCGAGCTAGTCAGTCGCAATACCAACTGGGCTACAACGAGTCGTACGTTAGCAGATGCTTCAGTGCAAATAGAAAAATACTTAAGAAAATATCTCTACTTTCTAAAGTACTTTTTTCGGTTCTACCATTGCGCATATATTACTTCAAAGTGTCTGACGACGGTTTAGACACAGGTAACCAATTACTTGCCACCCCATAAAATATTCCCCCAAAGGCTTCCTCTTTCGCAGAGATGGGGGAGGTCGGAGCAAATGAAAATAATAATACGGAGTAGCGTTTTTCGCAGTCATCTACGAAACAATACATCACCGCCAAAACTTCGCGATAGGCCAAAAATTTTCACAAAAAAAATAGAAAGTCGTCACGAAGATGTTGTGCCAACAGAGTGCTATCGCTCGCCAGTATCATCTTCACTCCTCTTTTCATCATTCCAAACGCCCGAACATAACTCCTAACAAACCCCTCCTCCCCAACAAGAATCGAGCGAGTGAGAGATTAATGGGCACAGCGTCTTACACTACATTCAAAATATAAAATGGAAATTGTGCCCGAGACAGCACCGGACGAGAATAGACGAACAAGAGTTGGCGAGAACTCTTCTTACAATAAATAATAGTAAACTATTATTATTAACTATTATTTAAAAATGAATTAACTAAACTAGACACATCCAACTTCACATCCAACAAATTTACCACATCCACATCTCCCGTGGAAAATTAATATTTATAATTACCCAAGGTAGACTGTACCGGTTTTACGTAACACCACTTGCGATCATCTTCTGTCTTTTGGATGATGAAAAATAAATTACCGGGTTCCCACGGTTTTCTATTTTAATTTTTTCATTTTAAATAATAATTTACTATCATTATATTAGAAGAGTTCTCGCCAACTCTTGTTTGACTTTTCTCGTCCGGCGCTGTCCCGGCCACAACTTTCATTATATTATACATAATCAAGACGTCCTATTTCTATTATTTTGTTACTACATACACAATCAATCCTACTATATTGCGCAAATATGATTTCCCCAATATGTCGCGTTCATTTTTGTGAGTGGAAGTTGTGCATACAAAATGTACGGAGGTGAGTACGTATTTATAGGTATATCACTAGATGGCGCTCTCATCGTCTACCATTTGAAGGCAATTTTATTCTTTAGTTGCCACTTTCATTTTAATATTTGGGCTAGTGACCTACCATGCAGTATCTTCGCTATAAAAATTACCCGTATCCCATTCGTTCATACAATAATCGAACCTTAGATCCTCTGATCATAGGCACATGTTCTATTTTTAGATCATAATTATGCCGTATTTTTAATAAATAAAATCTCCGCTAGTTTCAACCGATGGAATCCCCACTTGTGTAATAACAGTCGAAACCATATCGCTAACCTTCTGCAGATAAAAGTTCAAAATTGGCAACTTGAACGCGCCACCAGAAGCAACATTTTTCAGCTCGATCGGATTGTTTGACGTCAAAGATAAGAAATATTATTGGGCGAAATAAATATATTGATCGACTCCCCGCGAATTTCCCCCCTCTTCAATAACATTGAAATTTCGCATTTCTACTCGACGAGGTTGCGCAGTGTTTTGCGCAATTTCATTGACCGGCCCGAAACGTTCATAATTTACGCAAGGACGCAACAAAAGCGATGTCCATATTGCATCACGCACGAAGCACGTCTTCATGTATTCAGCCCAACGCACAAAAAAGCAATAAATGCTACATAATAATTCATTGTTTATTATTATTATTTTTTTTTCGTAGCGCATCGCATATCCTATCTTCTATTCAGCATGCGCCACGCAACTTTCATCTCTTCGCATTGTTTAGTCGATTCAAATAGAACACAAAAATACAAAATACATCAAGAAAAAAATGACAACTTAGCTTATTTTTATTAGTCGTTCCGTGTCTGTCAATCAAATAACAAGACAGTGCGATACAAGAATCGACAAGCTGGCTGGTGGTACACACATGGAATTCAACTATATAATCTATAGAAGCTCTCCGATGGCACTCACAAATTCAATTTTCCATGAATTGAAGCAGCACCTGGACATTGCATAATAAATTTTACGATATTCTCTCCGCTCTTCCATCCACATTAATTAAAATGCAGTTTCGGATTCGCCATCGACTGATGATATTGTTGTCCGTCCCCCTCTCCAATGTGGACAGGCGGCAGATCGACAATATCGATTGATGTCCGGCCGGCGACTGGCCAGTGGTCACTACCCCATTCCGCCTCCCCTTCCCCTCCCCCCACCCCCGAAACGTGCATTACGGAACGGGAACGGGCAAATGGAACGAAATTGTGAGTGGGCGGGGAGGAAGCGAAGCCGAGCCTAATCGTTCGCCCGCAGCCAGTGGCGGCCGGTGTCACAAGTCCAGCGGAACAGCAATTAATTCCAGTCGTTTATTCGTCCGGACACCAACTGGACCTCAGTGCTCACCCGCTCAATCGGGCAAGCTCCGATTAGATGACCCGTGACCCACACCTGACACATGACCCAGGTAGCGAGATCGACTCCCCACTCACTAGTGATTATCTCCTAATCTTCAGCCAAGCGCACATTAACAGGCGAAGTTGTGGCCACGACGTCTTTTTTATTAAAATAATATGTATCTAAATCATTTCTTTGGTTTACTTTAATCCTCTCTCGTAGATAAAGCATTCGTTTATGAAGGCCCATATATCTGTTTAGAGCTCCACGAGAATTGCTCCTCTCTCCTTTCTGAAAGGTCCAAAACCCGGGGTTCCTGGTAAGACCCGTAAAAAGCTGCATTACGCGAGCGAAAAGTCGAGATTCGCAATGTACAGTGAGTGTATGTGACCCGCATTTAGGTGCCAAACGACCCGTTGCAGTCACATTCGCAACGCTGAGCTTTGCCGTCGCCCAGTAACAAATCCAAGCTAGGTTGAATCCCCTTTCCAGCCAACAACCCCCCCCCTCAAAATAGGAACCCCAGTTCTGCATTCCATTCAACCCCTTTGCCCTAACTATCAGTAATCCTGCAAGGTAAAAACTTCACTTCCTCCTAATGTATTCTTCATCCATTGAATGGGGGAGAGAAAGAGAGAGAGAAAGAAATATAAAACAATTATACTTTTCTCAAACTTGACAAATTTCAATTCGATTCGGGAAGCTCGATCATATATCCAAAATAATTGGCTTAAGAAAACAATATTCGGTTTTAAACGCAAATGGGCAAGAAATTTTAACACGCGGACCTCCTTAACAAATGCATGTAGCTCAAGAAGAGTCTCGCACAATTTGATCCTAGCGACAACAGTCGGAACTACTGGCGTGTTCTCTTCAGGATAACGTTGTTGCAAGCCAAAATTGGAACCGCAGAGAAAAACTCGTCGCGGTGGTTCGACCTTTCTGACAAGATAACAGAATCGCGATTAAGTAAACCGAACTATTATTCAATATATAACACAAACTATTCGGTTAATTGCTCAATTCCATTTTTTCTAAATGCAAGTTGATGGCAGATATTATTGGCAGGTTAGGGTTGCTCGGTTTTTGGATCGTACTTCGCCAAGACTGGGCTTCCCAATCCGACCACCAATCAATTTCGGAAAGTTCTCCGCACCAAGGCGCGGTGGAAGGGCAGTGGCAGCAGCCCTCTCTCATTCCCTCTGTGGTGGCTCATTTTACGCGTTGTGTCGAGTCTTTGACATTCGCAATCGCGCAAACTGAATTAATGCGCACCGACGTGACATTTAATGTGGTAATTGCAAGCGGGGTGGCGCACCCGGCAGCCTAACAGTGGTCGCAGCTGAAAATATCCCGACGCAGCCTCCCACTCTTCCTCTCTTCCTCCTCCTCCACATAACAAGAAGGAACGGCTCCAAAATTCCATCTGACCAATCGGAATTCATAACGGCAGGCGCACGGAACGTCGTTCAGCCAATCAGCGGTTCGACGAAACAAAATTGGAAACGCAGGATGCCGCCATTTAATCTTTATTTTAAAAAAAACGAAATATAAATTGTGATTAACGATATTTTGAATCGCGCCCGTTTATTCCCGTCAAGCTGCCATCGTTGAAATGCATTGTACAGCTTTGATCTTAACTTTGAACCCAATCATCCACCTACGACATAACGATCATCATTTTGGTATTGGCTGTTAGCATCGCAGCTTCGCGAGCGCCACACGCGGATCTCAAGACATCCATCTTCAAATCATCCAACCAGCAACACACTATGATGGATATATTAATTTGGAGATGCGGAATGGTTTCTTTTGTATATATATATATATATATCATCGTGTTAGGGGGGAAAATATGTCGTTCACGATATGCGACAGTCGGCGAAACTACAAAAGCGGTTGAAAAAATGGATATTACTTACATCTCCCCCACCATTTCCTCACCCCCTACATCCTCTTCCTGATTTTTACAAAATCTGTTCCCGTTTTACCGAAATTAATTAAATGACACAGAAGGCAAAGCGGGAGACTCGCTTTCTGCGTGCATGCAATCGTATATTTACGTAATTAAATTTAGCTTTTCGCTAAAAAATGACTGACGATGAGGAACTAGGGGGCGTCCCTCAGTGACTGCAATTAGTCTTGTACGAGACCCCCTTTGGTCCAGGGAGAAGGGAGAGAGTCGAGAAACAAGACTAGGGTTAGTACTGAATTGCATTGATTCAGTTTCGTATGCACTGGCCCTGCCTCATTAGAAATTCTTAAAAGATGTTACAAAAGTGAATTTTACTTCACAGTCTTTCCCCTCTATCAGTACAAAAGCGCTCTACTAATATTTGCAGTTTTAAGGATTTTGATTCGCTTAAAGGGATAAATATAAAAAGATATGATTCCATGCGGCGATTATTTATTCGAAAATATTAAGTGGTTTTATGAAAAATGCAATCAAGCTTGACAGGTTCAGACTGTCTAAAAGACGCAAACCAATGTGTTTTGTAAAGTGCCGGAAGAGGGCAGAAGAAGTTGGATCGGTAAACCGAACCCTTATTATAACACATCTAGTAAAACCTCGTTTTCTCAATTCAGATAAGAAAATGAAACGACTTACACCACTCTGGCTCCCCCCATACCCTTTCACAGAAAGAGTGTGACGTTGTAATGCGTGAAAACAACAAATTGGGGGAGCTTTTCTTCGATAGGAGCAAGGCAGGAAAGCAATCCCCTCACTTTTCCATCGTCGTCCGGAAAATACATCTCCGTATGTCAGCAGACCTACACCTATTAAAACTATATCTGATGGATTCGTGACGGCTTGCTTTTACCATATTGAAAGGATTTGCAGTTACCTCAACTGGCCAAGAACACAATTGGTACGGAATTGTAATTGTAAGATAAGTTCAATTTACATTACACAGTTATTCAAATTGTCAACGAAGCGAAACTGAATAGCTACAGAGTATTAAGATTGCAATTAAAAGTGATTTGAATTTGAATCGAACTTGCACCGAAGTTGAATAAAATCTAAATTGAGACCACCAACATAAATAACATAACCCTTACGAAATCTTTGAGAAAAACACACTATTTTCTTCTCCCCATTTTTATGCAAAACTTTCGTTATTATTTTCTCGTGTTCTCCCTAAAAAATAGACAAATAATAATGACTACGTATAAGAGGAGAGAGAGAGGAGGGGGGAGAGGGGAAGGAAATGGGGGGAAAATAAACATTTTACCTCCCCTCTGTCTACAGTATTTGTAAAAATAAAGAAGTTGGAGCCCCAAAATCCGAAACAACATTTCGAGGAGAGAAGAAAAAACGAGAGGGGATTCCATCAGTCAACCTGTCTTCGTCTTGGTGCGTTCAAATAATGCCAGAAAGACATGTCGTTTTGGGTTTTTTTTTTATTCAGACGAATGATGGAAATTCGCATTTTACCCACCGCCACCACCGCCACCATTCCAAATCGAAGTAACATGTCACGAAGATTGGAACAACAAACACTGTGCAATGCCCAATGTATGCACGCAAAAAGCTATCCTCCTTACGATGTCGATTAAGGTGCCCCCTCTCCTCCATTCAAACGATCTTGAATCAAATTGAATGGAGCAGATTAAACCAACAGCATCCGAGATATTCAAGGTACTTGACCACACCCCTCTGCACCGTATTTTTATGCTAAAATTAGACCCCCAATGAAAAACATTTTTTGTAATAATCGACACAAATTCTGACTTGACGATCAGAGCGGAAATAATTTAACGAGGCCATTGCAGTTCTAATGGTCATTGCCGCTGCCTTAAAAAAATGTGGAAGTCTCGAGAGACGCTCTTTCTTTCGGTATACCAAGTCAAATTCGTGGTAAATGCTATTTTTATTAAATACATGTACTTGTTGCATATGAATGAGCAATTAATTGATTAGTCACAGTCAACAAAATTGTAAAAGTCTGGAGATTGAAGGACACAATCTTAAGTCGACGACAAATCTCTTTATAAAAACTTAATTTTATAGAAACTTCACTTATTACACGTTTACAAGTGAAGTTTCTATAAAATTAAATTTTTATAAAGAGACTTGTCGTCGACTTTAGATTGTGTCCTTCAATCTCCAGA